>JAXQQM020081256.1:0-175327 GCA_034641835.2 Pinus albicaulis
ATGCATAAAGGCATGAGAATCTACCCTCGCAACTGAAGTACTAATGATGAGTTTCATTAATGGCGCATAGGACTCCTTCAAGAATATGAAAGGAAACACCCTGCTGAGTTGCCTCATGTAACCAGGCCTGATGTAAGGTTCATAATATGCTATATCCAGCTACTGTCTCTTATTCCACTCTTCACCTATGTTTGGTATCCCGGTTGCCTCATAAATGGTTTCTGGTGTCAAGGTGAAGTTCACTCCAACAAGGTTTACATGGCCATCACGCAAATGTAGTACAAATAAGCGAGCCAACTCCTGATGGTGCTGAATCTGAGATATCATCTCGCAATACTGAAAACATGAATGTTGCTGAAAGCATGTCATTGCAAGCGGGCAGGCCTGCAACTGAGTCAAGGAAGTGGGCTCTTCTCTGACGTTCCTGCCACTTTTATGAGACCTCCTCGGTATTTAGCTCTACGGTTGAATCACTATCCTGCTCATATTCTTGCTCATATGATGAATTTGTTTCTGACATGGTGCTAAAAACAAGGTGTTTGACAAGTATATGCTGATATGTATGTGGTGAAAAAAAGAGTTTGTCTTTCAATACCAAATGTGCCAAATATGTAATGAGAGGATGTGAGGAAATATCACAGTGAATACAATATAATGTCAAGTGAAATTGGAGTGGAAGGACAATCACTTGAGTGCTTGGGGAATTTTGGGATTTGGGGGTTTTGTAAGTGATATGGGAGTGGGAGATAGTGATGGGAAATGTAGTTTTTAGAGATAGGGATAAATGAAATGACAAGATATACTCAAGCTTGGTGAAGTCAAGGATATAGAGACAGTCCTTGAATGTTTTGGTAATTAGGAATTTATAACTGATATGAAGGAAGGGATGTGATAGAAAAAGGTAGGGTTTGTGGATGAAACATGGGAACAAAGGGTATAAGGGATATGATTTTTTTGGGACAGAGGGAGTAGGAGAGGGGATTATGATAACAGTATGACAGTTATGGGAACACAAATGAAAAATGGAGGGGGAGTGTTTAGCACCAATAACCAAATTTCGACACTTCTTTTCAAACCCTAGGGAGCAGATTTTAATATGGATATAGGGTTTGTTTTTTCACCAACCAAACTCTAATGTCTTCACCTCTAAACCACACCACACATGACTAAAATCACTGGATAGGCTTTGTCAAACTTACTTGGAGAAAAATGAGTTGAATCGATTTGATTTTTTATCGAGCAGAGATGATTTTTTTCCTTGGAAGCTCTGTGCGCCGCGCAAAAGCCCAGTTCGTCGCATCCTATGGATGCGCTGCGCCAGAGGAAAAATATACTATGTGAAAACGCCCAATGCGTCGCGCAGCCCCAGTGCATCGCACGCTTACCCAATGCGCCGCGCAGACTTGAACACAGTCTTGGTTTTTCAAAATGACAAAATCGTCGTCTCACCACTGAACTTCAACTTCAATCGACCTCTTGAATGCAAATGGCATTGTTAAACATTGAAATATCTATATAGAGTCATGGCTTTGATTTTCTCTTCGTAAAGACCCACTTTGTAAGGTTTCAATTTTGACATTTCTTCACTTTCCTTATAACTCTATTTTTCAAATTAACTTTTGATTTTTTGGCTTGAAATGATGTTTTCTTGGTTGATTTTTGCAGGGATGGTGGTGTTGGACTTTAGAAAAGGATGACCAGAGTCTACATTTGAAGTACTTCGTGGTGGAAAAATTTAAAATACATATTTATTACAAACAATAAATTTGACAATTTCTTCCTCAAAACGGAATTTTGAAGAAGAAGCATCCTCGAGCATTATTGACGATGAAAATATTGAAATGAAAACTTATTGAAGACCTCCTCATGGCCTGCGGGCATTATTTAACATTTCTGAAGACCAAACCCTAGACCTAGAAACTGAAAGACTCTTTTTTGACCAAAATACCATCTATGACTGTAAATGACATGAACTCAACTTTGATCAATTTTGATAAATTTTGACCAACCCAGCAGGTACAAAAATGAGGGAAAATGAGAGAACAAAGCCCTTCCGTCAGATAATGGCATGCCCCTAACGGAATGTAGATGAATGAGCTGAATGAGACACCTAAAAATGAGATGCAATAAGAGAAATGATCTCTGACGGAGGGACGAAAAGATCGACCCTAACATTGGCTCCAATGGGGATGGTAGCTCCTGGGAGGTGCCAAGAAGGGAAAATCTCTGGGAGAGTAGGCAGTGCCTTCATCCATTGGGCTATGGAGTCCATTATTTTGACAAAGCAACTCAAGACTGTTGACTCAATTTATTTGACTGAAACTTTGACTCAAACTGACTCAACTTTTAAAACTAAAATGACTGACTGAACCAAACCAACTAGACAGACTCAAACCAGAATTGAAATCCTTCTTCAGAATTATAGCCTTCACTTCAGGCCCCAGACTGAAGAAATATTGCAGCACACACTTGCAATGAAATTGAAATGAATGATATGTACAATGACAATGTGATCAGTAGAAAATATCTTAGAAATGGTACCACTTGAGTAGCCGACCATTGACCGGCCCTCCTGGACAATCTTCACCGTTCATCTCCTTCAAAAGAAAGGCGTTCTGACCTCTATATGTTGCAATCTTAAATGGACCTTTCCAGAGATTTTCAAACTTACCGTGTTTACCTTTGTCCTCATTCCTAGCATCCCACTTCAGTACCACTTCCTCCAATTGGAATTTATCTACCTTCGCTTTCCTGTCATAGATTTTCTTGATTCTCTCCTGCAACTTGAATGTGTTCTGGAAAACCTCTTCTTGCGTTTGCTGCAAATGAATCATCTGATTTATCCTTCTCTACATATGGCTTTCTTCACTAACAACTTCTTGAAGAAGTTTGACCACCGGAACAGTAAGGGAGTTAGGAAACACTGTGTCTACTCCATATACCAACTCGAAAGGAGACATACCAATGGACTTCTTTTGACTGACCCGATCAGCCCATAGCGCATTGATCAGCTTCTTATGCCAACTCTTCTTATTTATGTCCAGCAACTTTTTAATGATGTTGACTAGAGATTTATTGGAAGATTCCGCCAAACCGTTGCCTTGCGGATGATAGGCGGTTGAATGTCCCAAAATAATTTTATACTTGGCACAAAACTCAATCATCTTTCTTGATTTAAAAGTTGCTGCATTATCAGTGATCAATTTACTCAGGCAACCAAAACGAGACAAAATGTTGTTCTCAAGGAAAAAAATGATTACCGAATCGGTAGCCTGTCTGGTGGGAATTGCTTCGATCCATTTCGTGAAGTAATCGGTGGCTGTTAGAATCCATCTATGCTGTCCTGAGGAAGGAGGATGGATCTCCCCAATAAAATCCAAACCCCACTGTTGAAAAGGGGCGCTTGCCTCAATAGGCTTGAGTGGCAATGGCTGTAATTTATGTCTTCCTTTGAAAATATGGCACTCATGGCAGCCTTTGACTGTTTTATACACATCAGCAAACAATTTCGGCCAATAGTACCCTGCTCTCAAAATCTTATTGGTTGTTTTTTTCCAAAAATGATGACCCCCGCAGTCTCCTTTATGGAAATCCCCCATTACCTTCTTCGCTTCTTCCTCCACCAAATAATTCAATAAAACACCACCTGGATCTTTCCAATAAAGTGCAGAATTCAAAATACAAAATTTTGCAGCCTTCAATTTCAAAGTTCTACCTTTGTTTCTAGTCATGCCGGGCGGTGATGACAAATTTTGAAGAACATACACGATATCTGAATACCATGGGGAAGCAACAAACATTTCCAATACCTGAAGTGGCGAATTCTCCTCATCCTCATCAGACATAGCAGTAATCAGATTTATGTCTAATGCATGCAAATTCGATTCAACCATAAGCTTCGCCAGCCCCTGTCCCTTGATAAGCTTCGTGGGCCTTATTTCCACATCATATTCCAGCAAAGCTGCAATCCACTTGCCACGTCTTCCTTCCGGATCAGTCTGTACTAAAACATCTTTCACGGCAGCGTTAGGAACATACGCCAAAATATGGGAATGCAAAATGTATACCCGGAAAACCTTCAATGCTTTTACCAGTGCCAGAGCTTGCTTCTCAATGATGTTGTACTTCAAGGATGTGTCTCTAATAGTTCGACTGAAAAACGCTATGGGCTTCTCATGTCCATCTCTTTTCTGCATTAACACAGCTGCCATGGTATGCTCCGAAGCAAAGGAAAACAAAATAAAATCTTGGGTGTAATCCGGGCTGATTAACACCGGAGCTGAAGATAGTGCCAACTTCACCAAATAAAAGGACTTTACCGCCTCTTCAGTCCACTTCACTTGGCTGTCCTTTTTCAGCATATTTTTTATTTCTCTTAAATGTTCAGCAAGGTTAGGGACAAAACGGCGTAAAAAGTTCATCTTACCATTAAAAGACTGAATCTCCTTCTTGTTCCTGGGAGGGTCAATTTGCTAAATTGCTTCAACACGTGCTGGATCAATACGAATGCCATCTTTTGAAATAATGTGACCAAGTAATTTGCCCTCATCCATGGCAAACAAGCTCTTTTTAGGATTAAGCGAGACACCATATTTTCTGCACTTTTGAAAAACAACTTTCAAGTGATACATATGCTCTTCATCTGAATTGGAAAAGACCGTCAAATCATCAAGGTATATAACAAGGAAAAAATCTTTCTCATTCGCAAAAGCCATGTCCATCGCCCGCTGGAAAGTCGCACCAGCATTCTTCAAACCGAATGGCATCTTGGCATAGTGGAAAGTTCCCCACGGAGTGGTGAACGCTATTTTGTCACGGTCATCCTCATGGACCAAAATTTGGTTACATCCAGAATAACCATCGAGTAGTGACATGCGAGATGCTCCAACTACTCGCTGCAATATATGATCCATCTTAGGCAATGGATAATTTTCCTTCAATGAAACCTTGTTCAGATTTCGGAAATCAATACACAATCGAATCTCACCTGTCTTTTTCCGCACTGGCACTAAATTGGAAATCCAATCAGAAAATCTGATGGGAACAATGATTCCTGCTTTGTACAACCTATTTACCTCCTTCTCAATCGATGGCAGCAACTTCGGATTGATTCTTCTTAGCTTTTGTCTGAAAGGCTTCTGATTAGGCTTGATTGGGATAGTGTGCTGAATTATATTGGTGTCATACGTCTTTAAATATGAGTAATCTCAAGTGAAAGCATCAGAAAATGAAGACAACAAACTCACATATTTTTCTTTTACCTCCGGTGGCAATGATTTGGATAACTTCACCATTTTGGGGTCTTCAGCTGTTCCAATATTTACATCTTCAACTCCTTTTTCAGTCGGCCGTAAGGTTGGTTTCTTGGCCACATCATCCTGATCGAAGAGCTCTTCTAAAGGTATCAAACCTTTAGGAATAACGTTGTCTTTCAGCTGCAACACTTCCATTTGATTTACTTGCACGTTAGCTTCACCATCATCATATTCTACATCAATTGAGGTATCTTTGAACTTCCCTTTATTTTGCAGAAAATCATTAATCTCATCATCATCTTGGAAAACTTGCCAACATCTTTGATTATCCGGGATGGTAGGACGGTGCTTCACATGGATTTCGAACTTATTACTTGAATTCATTGGGATATTCAAGTTACTTGCTGCCTTAGCAAGTGCATCTGCAATTCCATTTTGAATGCGAGGAATACAAGTCAAAGTATAATCTGAAAACTGCTTCAAAATATCGAGGACAGCGTTCCGGTAAGCCCGCATTCTGGGATGTTTCGTTTGATATTCACCCTTTACTTTCTTAATCACCAATTCGGAGTCGCCATAGACTGAAATTCTCTTAGCATTCAGCTTTCTAAGAATCTTTAGGCCAGCAATCAGAGCTTCGTACTCAACCTCATTGTTCGAACAATCGAATGCTAATTTGTAAGAACATACCCGTACATTGCTCGGTACCTTGTTTGGAGCGGAAAAAGGATTGCGTACCCAAATACCAATTCCAGCACCATCATTTCCCACTACACCATCGAAATCCATGGTCCATAGACCCTCTTCATCATCCTCTAAGTGCTGAAATTGTGCTAGCTCTGTTTTTTCTGCTTGCTGTCCACTATCTTTAGCTGATTGCTCAACTGTGCTTTCCGGTTGTTGCCTTTCTTTCTACAAAACTTCTCTGAAATTCTCGGTAATCTCTGGAATATCTTCTGCTTGAACTAACTGACTATCTACATCATTGAAACTATCGGCAAACAAAACAAAAGACTCTAAATCTGTATGTACATAATTAATCGGATGATTAACCGGTTTCTCCTTGGTCGTAATCATATACTTCATTTTTTGTTCCCGGTACAACTTTCTCATTTGACCAAACACGTGAATCGTCGCATAGGAGAAATCTAATTGTAATTTCCCTTTCAATTTTTCTCCCCAAGATCTGGAAAGCAACATACCAAATCTCGAAGGAATGTCTGCTACAACAACGTCCATCAAAACATTCTTTGTAGGAATCTGATCCAAACTAACAACCAAGTCTTTAATGAGCCCAATACATCTCACTCTGCTAGAATCAAATGAATAAAGATCATGGTACTTCCTGGTAATGTCTAAACCCAACTTTTCCATGATTTCTTTCGGCATAAGATTATGGGAAGCACCGGAATCGAACATGGAATTATGCAATACAAACTCATGCAATCGAAGACTAATATAAAAAGGAGGCACTTCGCTGTCCGGAGACTCACCATCTAAAGCTGGTCCAAATATCAGTTCTAGTTGATCATCTTCAATATTCACCATATCAAACATGGGATCGAAATTCAAAAATTTGGAGACTTGACCTTTATAACTGTTGTTCCTCATTAGTTCGTTCAAGGGAATGGATACCTTTAATTTTGAAATCTCATTCTCCAAACTAAAGGCTGAAGTCTTCTCAATCTCTTTGGCTGGAACATCTTTCTTCTCAACCTTCTCCCTCGATGTAATTGGCTGATTTGATTTTTCTGCTGATGATGACTTGGTGGCAGCGGGATCAACTATCTCTTTTGCTTTCTTTTGTGCAACAGGTGAATCATTTTTAGGTGCTGAAACTTCCTTTCTCTTTTGGATTGGATTGACAGGCACATCTCTATTTCTAAGAGAATATTGCTTCTGCTGGGCTGACAAGGCATTCATATAACCTCTCTGATACTCATCCGACTCTTCCTCAAGAGCTGCATCATTAGCCAAGATAAAATCCTCATCTCTTTGTACCGCTGAACTTTCTGCATACTCCTCATCTTCGGTGATATAAATGGGCAAATCATCAGGAGTAAAGAAATGATTTTCCTCCCCTACTACATCATCTTCATCATCTGAATCCTGACCAACAAAATTCTGCTAAAGAGGTGTCTTTACTTGCTGCTAGACTGCTGGTTCTTGTGCTTGTTGTTCTCGTTGTTTAATCCTGAATTGGGGCTGTTGCTGACCACGGAAGTTGGGATTTTGAATCTGCGCTTCAGGCTTATCAAGTGTGAACCTTTCAAACATTTTTTCCACTTTACGAAGTAGTTGATCTGATGTAGATGTAGAAGCTTCTTCCTTTATTACAACTTTCTTCTCTGCTTTCAATCTAGCTCTCTTGTCATTCAAATTTGCCTCAACACTCACCGCAATTTTCTGCATATATTCTAAAGTGGGCGGATCTCTGTCTCGTAATGAATAGGCCATCTCTGGATCAAAACCATCCGGGAATTTTAACAAATCTGACTTCTTAGAAGGCCTCAAATCATCAGGAATTGCATTATAAACCGCATTAAATCTGATAATATAGTCTTGGACGGACTCACCAGCATTATGTTTGATCTTGGTATATTCAGAAGTGATTTGAAGTGGATCTTTCTTCATTTCCCACCGATCTAGAAACTGTCTCTGAAGCTCTTCTAATGTATTAATACTTCTAGGCTGCAAAGCTCTGAACCACTTACGTACCTCACCTCCAAAAGTTTGCACAAACAATCTCATGGTGACATTCTCTTCATCAATTTCATGGAGATCAAAGAAGTCTGTCATTCTATCAATATGCTGCTGAGCGGGCACACTTTGAGGAGTACCATCAAACAATGGGATTTTACTCTGATAATCAGTGGGCATGGGATCTAAGTTCTGGGGCAAGACAAGAGGTGCGAATCTAGCAGCCATTGCTCTTGGTGAATTTATGATCTGTCTTGGAGAAACGAGTGGAGTAGGGGCAGTAGATGTACGAGGTGTATGTGGTGGATATGGAGGAGGAACTACTACAGATTTCTAATCAGATATAGATGGTTGCACGAGAATGGTAGGAATGAAAGAAGGCTCAGTGTGAACTTGTGAATCAGAAGTAACTGCTGATGGACCAAGAGTTTCAGAAGCAGATTCGATAAACTCAGGAATATTCGTTGCCACAATAGAGTTTTGGATGTTCAAGATGTAACTATCAATGGATCTATTAGCTTGTTCAATCTCAAGATACTTGATAAACTCGGGATTTATGACAGTAGAACCAGTAGCACTTTCAGATTTAGTTTCAAACAACGACAACTCGAATTGATCATCAAACTCAATATCTTCAAGGAATTCAAATACAGTAGGGCATGAATGAGATTTAAACAAAGGGATCACGGGACTTTCTCGACGGAGGATTCTTGAAATCAGATTGGGATTCTCATACACTGGAGGCGGATCAGGATCAAGATTAGCTCTTGTATGTCTTCTGGAAGCCAGTGTGTTGATCTATTCAAAAATCAAAGGACAAAACCGATCTATTCAGCCTATCAAATTCTAGACTCAATCACCCAAAAGTCCAGAACGATGTAATATACTGGGGTAATTCACAAGTCAAATGTCACGTTCACAAGCTAAACCAGAGATTGACTGAAGCAGCGTTTATCTACTTCCGCTAATGCAAAGCAAAAGCGTTTCGAAAGCTACCTGGCGTAACTTCAAGCTCCGTCTGTAACTTATGAAACAAATAACACCAACAAGCAAACCATTTTTCCCCAGTATGGTCGCCACTATGTTATTGTCCAAATCCACCTTAGGCTGAAGGAAGGCGGGATTTAGGGTAACACCAAACCACGCTCAGCCTCGTAGCTAGCCCTACGAGGACAGGAGAGGGCTCTCTCCGGGTCAATCTCAATGAAAATATTCAAAGGGGCTTGAGATGACTAAAACAACAACTGATCATAGGCTAGATAAACAAAATAGGAGGGTTTGATTTTGATTTTTTTTTTTGGGATTTTTTTGGAAAAAGGGGAAAGACAATTTTGGGCTTGGGGATGAGGACAAATTCTTATAGAGTTCAAGTTGGGGCAGGGAATGCAATGACTTTGATGTCTTAGATCAAATGAATGGATTGAAAAGATTGCTGAGGAGCTGAAGAGGGCAAGAGAGTGCAAGGATCCTCTTCAAACTGATGAGAAACATGTAAAATTAAACAAAATTTTAAGGCAGAGCACCAGCAAACTAATGAATTCTACCTCAATTACTCATTTGTTTAATTCATAAGCAAAGAGAAGGGAAATGGCATACATATAACATTAATGAAACTTACAATAACATGGAGAAAAACATCATCAACACTCAGAAGCCACAAGGATCCCAACAAGTGCTGCAAAACTCTGGTCTTTCCTTTGCCAAAAACTGAAAATGGATATACAATGAGGTGCCAAACTTTTCCCAAGAGTCCAACCCTGAAAATGTCTCATAAAATACAATATATAGACCATCCTAACCCCATCCCATGCCTCTAGGGGTCGAGCTCATCCTTCTAGGAGCTGTTTCAACCAATTCTAAACATGGAGCTAAAATCTAGGCAGCCAAACAACTTGCCTCTATATGCTAGGAAACTGATCCATTCACTTAATTTTCAATTTTTAGTGAATGAATCCTCTAGAAAAAGTAAAAACATGCCAAATTTACATCATAGCCACAAAATTACATCAAGATAGATCAATAATTACATCCAAAAGTGAAACTAGTCAAACTGGCCGAATTTCTGAGCTGAAAAGTGAAAATTGGGCAAAATTCCTCTATGCGCCGCGCCAGAAAACTCAATGCGCCGCGCCACTTTGAGCCTATTTTTGGGGCACTTCCTGAAGTCTAAATTGAGCTCATGATAGCTCGTTGGAAATCCCTGGATGTATGCTATCCAACCCAAGTGTAATTTTTCAATTTGGATGTCATTTTCCACTCCAAAACTGCAATCTCCCAAGACTGGTTCCTGCTGGTGCAAAAAGTGGCAGAAAGGCCATTTTTGGAGTGTTTTTGACCTTTAAGACCACCCAGAACTTCATGAAATCTCTCAGCCATTCCTGAGCATGCATAATTTACCATAACAAACCCAAAAATATCAATTTTTCCTCCAGAAGATGTCCCAATCATAAGCGTGCGTCGGGTGGCGCGACGCGTCGGGCAGAAAAACCTGTTTTGCAACCAAAATTTTCAAAAATGACAAAATTTACTCCAAATTTGCTGAAATTCGGAGTGAAGGTCTCCCATCATGTCTCATGCTCAGCCAAGGAGGCTTCGGCAAAGATTCGGAGTGGATCAGGCCTTTTCCGACGTTTCAGTGCTTTTCTCAACCTCGCCTTCAGGATCTTCATCCTGGCTCTGCAAACGTGTGTGCGGGCCCAATAGTGGTTCTTCATATGTCTGAGCATGTCTTTGTCCCTATTGGCCTTCGCCAAGAGCTTCTCCAGATGAATGTTGACTCTCGTAAGGCAAGTCTCTCGCTCAAATGGTGTCATGTCACCTAGTCTCTTTCGGGCCAATTCACGGGCTTCGCGGATTCTCTGCAGCTCCATGAGTGTGTGTTGATCCTCCAATTGTTTATTCCACTGCTCCAAGTAATTTATAACCCATTGAGCTCTCTGAAATTTCTCGGTAAGTGTGTCGATCTCAGCTTTCTGCTCCTGGATGATTTCTTTCAGCTTTGAGCTGGGAGAGCTCGAATCAACATCGATCAATATAAAATCAGTATCTTGGCCTCCTGAGGGGCCCTCATCCTGCATAGGCTTCTTGCCTCTGTCCTGTACCTGTGCTGATGTAGAAGGCGAGACCCCTTCCACGCCATGTGGAGATAGTACTCGCGCTGCTTTCGAAGGTAACGAGACTCCTTCCACCCCCGGTGGAGATAGTACTCGTCGTGCTGCTGCAAATAAGGCTCTAGTACCTCTCTAATAGGTAACACACACTGGAACACTGATAGGCTCTGTCTCAGGAACCTCAAAATGATGCGAAGGCTCACCTGCATCATGAACAATCTCTAGAGGAGGCTGAGGGGCTGTAAATAAGTCACGGGAAATGAACTCCTCCCATGCAATGCCCTGCAATCCAAGCTGATGTACCACAATCATCTTGATGAGCGCATAATGATAAATGCTGTTATGTTGCTGCTCTGGAGTCTTCTTCTGCACAAGGGTAGTCATCCGCTCTATGTTTCGGCACATGAAGTATGGAATATTCATCAGTCTCACTCTCGTGAAATGCATCAACAGTCTGATGTGGTATGCATAAAGGCGTGAGAATCTACCCTCGCAACTGAAGTATCTAATGATGAGTTTCATTAATGGCGCATAGGACTCCTTCAAGAATCTGAAAGGAAACACCCTGCTGAGCTGCCTCATATAACCAGGCCTGATGTAAGGTTCATAATATGCTCTATCCAGCTGCTGTCTCTTATTCCACTCCTCACCTATGTTTGGTATCCCGGTTGCCTCAGAAATGGTCTCTGGTGTCAAGGTGAAGTTCACTCCAGCAAGGTTTACATGACCATCACGCAAATGTAGGACAAATAAGCGAACCAACTCCTGATGATGCTGAATCTGAGCAATCATATCACAATAACGAAAACATGAAGAATGTTGCTGAAAGGATGTCATTGCAAGCGGGCAGGCCTGCAATTGAGCCAAAGAAGTGGGCTCCTCCCTGACGTGCCTGCCACTTTTATGAGACCTCCTCGGTACATTTAGCTCGGTGGTTGAGTCACTGTCTTGCTCATATCCCTGCTCATATGATGAATTTGTCTCTGACATGGTGCTGAAAACAAGGTGTTTATGCTAATATGTAGGTGGTGAAAACAAGAGTTTGTCTTTCAATACCAAATGTGCCACATATGTAATGAGAGGCTGTGAGGAAATATCACAATGAATACAATATACTGACAAGTGAATTTGGAGTGAAAGGACAGTCACTTACTGCTTGGGGAACTTCAGGATTTGGAGATTTTATAAATGATATGGGAGTGAGAGATGGTGATGGGGGTAATTTTTAGGGATAGGAGTGCAATGACAAGTTATACTCAGGTTAAGTGAAATCAAGGATATAGAGACAATCCTTGAATGTTTTGGGAATTAGAAATTTATCAATGATATGAAGGAAGGGATGTGATAGACCATGATAGGATTTGAGGATGAAAACATGGGAACAAAGGGTATAAGGGATATGGGACAGCGGGAATAGGAGAGGGGATTATGATAACAATATGATAATAGTGATGGGAACACAAATGAAAATGGGGTGGGAGCGTTTAACACCAATAACACCAATAGTCAAATTACAACACTTTTTTTTAAACCCTAGGGAGCAGATTTTAATATGGATATAGGGTTTTTTCTTTCACCAACCAAACTCTAATGTCTTCGCCTTTAAACCACACCACCCATGACTAAAATCACTGAACAAGCATGGTCGAACTTACGTGGAGAAAAATGAGCTGAATCGAATTGACTTTTTATGGAGTGGAAATGAATTTTTCCTTGAGGCTTGTGCCTACGCTCACAAACCCCGATGCGTCGCATACTGGCCAGATACGCCACGCCGGAGAAAAGGTGCACGCGTAACCGACCGCCCAATGTTGGCTTTATTGCGCTTCCATACCAATCTTGTTGCCAGCAGACTTACCATTTCCTGGAGTCTTGGTTTTCGAAATGACAATTAGCCACTCTCACCACTCAAATCGACTTCAATCGATCTTCTTGGATGCAAATGAATGTTTAAAAAATGAAAATGTCTTGTAGTGGTGGATTCAATTATGTTTTTCTAGTAGGTTGTAATGTTTGACATCGGCACTTTTTTCACTATTTAATACAACTACTGTTTTTCAAATTTCCTTCGATTTTTTAGCTTGAAATGATGTTTTCTTGGTTGATTTTTGCAGGGATGGTGGCATTGAAACTTGGCAAAGGATGACCAGAGTTTGCATGTGAAGTATTTCATGGCGGAAAGATACATATTTATTACAAAAACAAATTTGACAATTTCTTCTTCAAAACAGAGTTTTGAAGAAGAAACATCCTCGAGCATATTTGACGATGAAAATATTGAAATGAAAACTTTTTGAAAACATCCTCATGGCCTACGAGCATTATTTAATATTTCTAAAGACCAAACCCTAGACCTAGAAAGTGAAATGACTCTTTTTTTACCAAAATACCATCTATGACTGTAAATGACATGAACTGAACTTTCATGAATTTTTAGGAATTTTGACCAACCCAGTAGGTACAAACATGAGGGAAACGAGAAAACCAAACCCTTCCGTCAGTCAATGGCATGCCCCTAACGGAATGCAGATTAATGAGTTGAATGAGACACCTAAAAAAAAATGAAATGCAATAAGAGAAATGATCTCTGACGGAGGGATGACAAGACCGACTCTAACACTCAGGTAGGACACCATGCTCCTCATGCTGAAGAACACCTGGCCATGAAATGTTGAAGTGCACCTCCAATGGGATCTCTTGATGAGTGCTCCTCCTCATGCATGGCCTTCCAAAACCAAAGAGGCTTTGGATCTGTTGCAAGTAGAAGTATCTCTTTGAGCTATGGCATACTCATTGAGAGAGTGTCATCTAGAGAGGAGAAAGAGTTTCTCATCTCAAGATGTCTACCCTCTGACATCTCTTCCTCCATGGCTTCCTGAATGAAGCTGGCATCTGAATGTTCCCATGAGGAATGGGTCCTTATCTCTTCACTGCTACTCTTGGATAGCACAGTGCAACATTTCTACTCTAGATTAGCAGTAAGTGATGATCCTGGGTCATACAATAGCATATTTCCACAATCTTCTAAAAGATTTGATGCAGTATAGAAAGTGAAATGAGATCATACCTTGCTGGACTTTGGGAACACCTTGCATGGCTACAAGAGTTCTTTCTTTTACTATATTGGCTCTCCCAACTGCTGGTGTTGAAGGCTGCTCCTCCAAGGCTATCAAAGTGCTGGTACAAACCTCCTCAAGAGATAGCGAGGCATTCTCTTCCTCAGATTTCTCTTTATCAAATCTCTTGATCACCCTTTGAGTGAAATCTGCAAAAGAAGATACTTTTGCATGTCTCTCATGGCTGAACCACCAATTTCTTGCTTCACCCTTTAGGTGCAGTGCTGCAATCTCCACTGCTTCTTTCTGTACCACTGGATGTTGTAGGAAGAATGCACTGAGTCTTCTTGCCCAAGCTTTGGCTACAAATGTCCCATCAAAAGTGGACAATAGAAAACTATTGCCCTTAATTTCTCCCTTGCTACAGGGTCTCCTCCCTTCCTTCAGTTGAATGAACTGTGGGAAGGCTAGAGTCTCCTTTAAGGCTCTAGGTTGGGACTTGTACTCAACAAGGCCTTCACTCAGGATCTGATGATCCAAGTGTCCTCCGTGCTTCTTGTCTTCTTCTTTGCAAGAGTAGGAAGTGCATGGTCCTTCCTCTTCTCCTTCTTCTATATTCTTAACCTCCTTGGAGAGGTCCTTTTTGGATCTAAAAAATAATGAGAGAAAACTCATTATTTTCATCAGCTTGATCTCTGTCTTTGAGACTCACAGGCTGAGCTAAATATCATGCTTTGATACCACTGTAATATCCGCAAATTGGGATTGCTAGCAAAGCACGCCTGAAAAACGCATTTTTCAGGGATGTATGCTACAGAAAACAAGATTAGCCCTTGGATCCCTTAGATATAATAATATAAGACCCAAATCTGAGAGGAAATCAGAAACCAAGCAAAATAGGTGAGGTAAACAAGCCTCTCACACCTAGAATGGATGGAAATATGCCCAATAATGGGACTGCAGCAATATGTGAACACAATTCTGGAGTATAAGAAAGATATTCTCCCATGAAATGTCTCAAGAAACACATTATCATCATTTTATGTTACAGCAGCAACTTCTTCTTCATTTTAAGATCGAAAAGTTGGGGAAAAGCAACATTTTAAGCCCTAAAAACGTTATTCCCAGCAAATAGCGTAATAACAGGGGAAAATAATGGTTGGATCCTTTATCTATTGTTATATGGGACTCACACCCAGAAAAAAATCAGAAAAAAAATTGTTTTACTAAGTTAAAC
This sequence comes from Pinus albicaulis, assembly GCA_034641835.2. Lineage (NCBI taxonomy): Eukaryota > Viridiplantae > Streptophyta > Pinopsida > Pinales > Pinaceae > Pinus > Pinus albicaulis. The sequence goes on from JAXQQM020081256.1 coordinate 15,359, forward strand.
AGATCTCCGTCCGTGCCTTAAAGACAACCCTGGCTGTGGTATGCGAGGTACGAGCATATACAACGTGATTTTACGAAGGTTTCAGATGTAATGATGAAAAATACTATATATGAAGTTTATTATATCAAAACATGGAGAAAAATGAAAGATTTGGCTCCATACATAGAGATAACAAACAAGGTTTCTGTGAAACATAGGGAAAGTACATAATAGAATCTATGAGATCTAGATCTAAGCATGAATTACACTACATCTATAAATAAAATAGCTAAATATACAATAAATGAAGGTTAATTGGCAAAACTTTTAAAGGAGAAGGGTTGGCCCTTCCTGAGAATAAGCTCTGTTAGGAGTTCAAACCACTAGCTGCGTATAAAAAATAAATAATGTGAGGCTTCTCAAGGAAGGAGAAGGATTCCTAAATAGGAGATCCTTGTGATAAACAACACTGCAGCTCTGCTAAACAGCAAGAGGATGCCAAACTATCTAAGCAGACCAAAATGAATAATATCCAAGATAACCCCAATGGTTTCCATCCTCTTCCTTATAAACTTTGTGAGCCTCCTCACCTTGGGTCCCACCCATTAGGGTTTCCAACTCCACATGAGCAATCTCCCTCCAAAATTACATTGTACCTTCATCAAGGCCACTCCTCCATACTGCGTTGTTGGATTTGGTCAAGGTTGACCTCTTCAATCTGCTTTGTTGGGACTCAGAAATGTCATATTTTTATCCACCTTTTCCTTCACTATTCCTTACATTTCATCATCCCATTAACCTTTCATTACATAATTTTCATAAATATATTTTGGTTTCACCTTCTTATTTTCCATTTTATTCATTTTTGTATTATAAGTGAATTTATGATTAAATATTAGAAAATATACATATTTTTATATATATATCTCAAGAATATGTGAGCTTTGTAATGTGTAGGAAATATGTGAAGGATTAATTCCAAGATATGTCTCAAATATCTCCTCCACCATATTAAGGAGATAATTATTCAAGCCTATTCCTAAGGAGAAGATCATGGAGGATTTGGTTGGCATATCTTATCCAAGATATGTGAGAGATGTGTGGAGGATTGAAAGGGATAATATCTTGTAATAATGGGAAATTTGTTGAGAGTGCTTGAGAGAATATTGGATATGTAATTATGAGATGGTTATCTTCCTCATGTATATAAGAGAGTGCTCTCTCTTCATTTTGAGGATAGAAAGGGGGAGAATAGAGAGATAGAGTTTTTGAGTTTTTGAGTTCATGATTTGTAATTTGATTCTTGTAATATAATTTGAGATAGCTTTATTGTTGTGAGCTCACATATGTTGTTTGTCATTCAATTCTTCACATGTTGTATTGCTTTTTTTCCTTATGCAATTTCCTGCTTTCCTAGTTAGTGTTTCAATGCTTTTCTAGATTAATTTGATTTCAGTAATTTAGATTAGATTAGTTCCACTTCGGTCCTGTATATATAGTGCATGTGCCTCGTAAGCCTACGAACCTCGGATTGACAAATTAAATAGTGGGGCAAGTACTACAACAGAATTAAATGACAGCAGTTTCACCAACTATCACCTCCTTCAATCCAGCTCACAAATTTCTATCTATGTTGATCCTTGTTCACAGTTAACTGGTTATATTAATGATCTCCTCTTCTTCATGCATGTTGACTTAGTCAAACTTGACTTTGTCCTCATCCATTTGCCCCTGTTCACACACACAAGTGTAAAATCCAGCTACTGTGATGATCTCCTTTCAAATTATAATGGGTTTTATTCATGTTTTTATTATGCATGGGCATCCTTACCCATCTATCCAACTACTAAGTGCAAAAATAAAAAATTAATATTCCCCTTAACTACTTGCTAAAGTAGGAATATTACAGTAATTCAGCTATAGTATGTCTAATTCTCCAAGTTCAACTAGTTGATGAGAAGAGAGATAGTTTCTTTTATAGAGGAAAAGGAGGAGGTTGGGATCCCTACAAAGGTGGGAGGGAGTCCTAGCCTTTAAGAGAGTTCCAAGGGAGGTGGAAACTACTAACTAAAGGAGGGAGTCCATGGTTTTTTCAGTTCAACCACTCCCAATGACTCATCCTCAAGGTGGTTGGAATGGAACCTCCGCCTCTATTTTTAAAAAACATTCCATAAACAGCTTGGCGCAGGTGCTTAACTGGGATAGAGTGCCAACTGGCGCAGGCTCAGTGTTAATTTTCCAGCTCAGTGCGGGAGTGTAACTAGCTACTCGCGCCAAGGCAAAAACCAGGGTTTTTACAGTCCTGTTTAGGGAATTTTCAACAAGAGGAATATTTCTCTCATGTAAAGGGATGCAATGATGGTCTTTGCAAGGCATGACACTTATTATTAGTCATAGAAATGACCCTCCAATGTGTGAGTTGGGGATTGTAGGGACAATGACAAAATGTTGTGTAACACATAGTCTTTCATATCACCCCATTGCTTCACAAATACTTCCTCCAATTCATCAATTCTTGTTGTTGAGTTTGGTCACAGACTTCTAAACCATTTATGAGCTTCTCCATCCAGAATTTGAATGAAGATTCTTGACCAGACATCTTCATGCTCAATGTTTTGGTTCTCAGCATATCTATAGAAAGCAACTAAGTGTTCCTCAGCAGAAACTCCTTCTCCCTCCCATTGTATTTTGGAACATATTTCAAGTAATCTCCTTGAGGAAGTGGATGCAAGGGTTGAGGGAGAACAAGTGGTGCATATCTTGCAACCACTATTGATTTCATCCTTGTGAGGGCAGGTTGAGCCATGGATTACTGATGTAAAACTCATAGATGACTAGTTCATGTAATTGTTTGTGAACTAGGAATTACAACTTGTGGATTTTGACTCTGACGTGAGACAATAGAAAATTGGAATTATTGGGCTAATTCTTCAAGTTTTGGGGCTAGAAATAGTGGATTTTTAAAGAGATGAACATAGGAAGTTTTGAATGCACCTTCTACAAAAGAATTAGACTCAAATGTTGTCTCTTGAGGAGATGAAGTAAATTCAACATTTTTTTTGTTGAGCTCGGAAATAATATAGGTTAAAAGTGAGGCCTTCAGAAACATTCCCTTCTAGTTGATGAGAAGAGTATGAACCATCAGCCAGATTTTGAGACAAAGGAAAATAATCTTGCTAAGGGGTAATAAGAGACAGGTATTCAGGATGAGTTTGAAGGAAATTTAAAATAGTCTTAAAGTATTCTTTATGCAAAACATCCCTATCAAGAAAAGGTGCAATAGCCAATACTTTCTCTAACTCTCCTTATGTCAGCACAAACTCTTCTAATTCTTTATTAATACTTAAAACTCTGTTTTTTCCCCTTTGATTGGAAAAGTACTTATCTCATATTTACTAGGTGATGAGTGAGAAAAAATTTCAGTTGAGCCTAGGTTAACAAAATCTACTTTATTTTCTAGGGAAGTAGTTTCAACTTGAGATTTTTCAGCAGAATATTTTGAAGGTAAAACTTCTTTTGATTCTAAAGTAGGTAAAGGTACCTTATGATTTGGAACATAATTTTTTGTACCTTCTTCACTAACTGATATGTGGCCTCAACCGATCTCTGTTTTCATTTTTCATCTTTAATGATCTTCTTTGGTTCAACAACTGGAGTCACAATAGGTGATATATGATTCCTCCTTGTAGAAGGAGGTATTGAAACCCCTCTTCCTCTTTGTGGAGTTGCCAGGTGAAATAATTTCCAGTCTTTTTCAAGTCACCAATTCTTGTTCACCATCAATAATTTATTATCAGCAATTCAAAACAAGAGACTCGAGAGAATACTTCATTTCAAGGAATTCGTTTCCCAGCAGATGCACCAAAAGATGTTAGCACTAGAATCAACACTTGGACTGCTTCAAGCACCTGACCAGACACATCCTAAACTCTAAGGAAATTTAATGATTTGGTTTATAAAATTGGTAGGTGTTTTAAACTCCCATTCACTGAAAATATATTTCTGTCAAATCAACTATTCTACTAATGAGGGTATTCGGTCTGATGTGGTAGAAAAAGAGTGAGTTTGTAGCCTATGAGGGGAAGATAATGTGAAATTGAAGAAGAAACAATGGGTCGGCAAGGCAGAAATCCACTACTTTTGGTAGAAAATAACACAAGTAGCAATTTGTCAATATTTTAACAAGAGAAAGCTATTTCTAGACTTACAATATTCTCACAGAAATATCATGGAAGATAATTGTTATAAGTGATGCTCTTTACACTGTCATTGTGTATATTTCATCAAGAAATCTCACTATGTGAGACTAACAAAAATTGATAAAAACACATGAACATGTGAAGAGACTTATAAAAGCACATAACATCATGAGGGATTACAAACTGCCACTAAATATAATAACATACGGAAACACAAGTGAAAATTAACAATACACACACTAGATTGATAATAAGTCAGAATTTTCTTTCAATTTTATTCACTGAAAAGAGTACTAGTCATATGAGCCAAGATTGTAAAACCACAAACCTTTTTTACATAGCATTTTGTCACATATATACAAAAATATAAAATTTTCATCTCCACAAAAGGAGTAAACATGTTCCAAAGTGTTATTATGATCTCATGAAAAAGATGAGGTTTATCCTAAAAATTTAATACAAAGTGCTATGACATAATCAAAATAAAACAGCTTCAAGGCTAACAATTCAAAGTGGTTGTATGATGTGGTAGTCTATGGGAAGACTCCTCTTCTGTTCTAGTGCAACCAACTCCAAAAAAAGTGTAAACAACAGTGAAAGTGACATGTGACTATTCTTTGAATGTTGCATTATGCCTTGTGGAAACGTGCTGGTGCTAAGAGTAATGGTAGAAATATGTTTCAGAGAGACTATACTACTTTTCCTTTCCTTTGGTTTCTTGTTTTTCACGATAGGGTCTCGAACTAAACATGGAAATAGTGTTGGAGTGGAAAATCCATATAGATAGGTTCCAAACAAAAGGACTGGGCATGTGAAAGATTCCAGTGGGAGAAATAAAAGAGGAGTGGGAAATATGGAGGTTAAAAAAGTTATGGCGACAGATTCAAAGAGATAGCGGGGTTCATTTTATTAGCAGAAGAGATTATTAAATAAATGATGAGTGGGAGGAGAAAACCTTTTATACATGTATCGAAATCACAGTTCGGGGTCAGAAACATTTAAGCGTAATACACAAGTTGGAGGCAATGTGATTTGTGATGGGGGTGATGGTGTAGCAAGGAGGTTTGGACCAAGAGGGGTGCGAAATGTGAAGCGCAAGACACGTAGCAGGAGGAGCAGCTAAGAAAATAGATTTTCTGACCCCCCCCCCCAGAGTGTTAAAAGAAGAATGGAGAATGGGGGCTGGAAAGGCATGAGAACCATGGATCAAAGGGTGGGGAAGATCACGAGGTGTAATGGCAGGTCGAAATCGCAATAACACTTTGGCATTTATAACAAATTCATGAGCACCTATCCTCCTGAGATTGCGAATTTCTATATGTGATTAGGTCCCACCAATATCATACATCGAACTTCGACGTTTATAACATGATCTCGAGTGCCTATCCTCTAGAGCTTGCGATGTACAATGGGGAAAGGGTGATGTGGCAAGGAAAGGTGGGTCCCTTTAGTATCACGTCAGAAAATTTGTGGAGTGGAAAATGACTGTGGTGAGGATTGTTGTGATATGCGATTAGTGACAATGATGTGGCAGGAACGGGTCCCACTCAATATCACCATCGGGGAAATGAGAAAGTGGAAGTGAGTGCGGTAAGTGAACTTTGCGAAAATGTGATGCGAAAAGGTAGGTGGGGCCCATTAAACGGATTTTAAAAGAAGATAAGTGAAAACTTCGTTAAGTCAATGAATATGGTAAAGAGCGTTTGAATCATAATATAAAGGATTTCTCTAAAACATTTTGAATTTTATGAAATAGATCAAAAATAAATGATGGGTCCCAGAAATATCGCATATCAGAAAGTTTGTAGGATTCAGCAATAGTTACATGTATAAGGTTTTAATATGCGATAGAAGGTAAGGTAAAAAGGGTATACTATGATATGGCTATTAGTGTGTGTGCGAAGCTGCTTTTTAACTATAAAAATTCAATTTTAATAGTTAAAAAGTGGTTTTGAAAGAAACGAAATGCTGGAATTTGGGTTTTTTTGGAAAAATGAAAGGTAAAATAGGGAAAATGAAATGAATGAAGGCAGAAATGAAATTTTCTCACCACTACACTTTGACAGCGACACTTTCATCTTACAACCGAACTGAAGAGGAAAATTGATTCCTTGGAGAATGATGACCAGAATTTGAAAATATTTGAAAAAAATGCAGTGCTAACAGATGAGTGGTCATATTGGTCTTAGGTACTTGTTTCACCAACTAAATCTAAACGCCGAGCAGGCTAGATGTTTGGCAATGATCAGTGAGTTTGACTTTAACATCAGGTACATGAACGGAAATGAAAACATGGTCTTAGATGCTCTTAGCGAGAATATATAGGTAAATCACATAGGATCTATGAGGTCCTATGGGACAGACTTACAGGATAACATCTTGTAGGTAGGTCAGCTGGATCACAAGTATATGGACATTTTGCACAAGTTGCTGCAACGGTACAAGTACAGGTGTTGGTACAGGTACAAGTACATGTGTTGTTACAAGTACAAGTCTTGGTACATATATATGTGTTGGTATAAGTACATGTACATGTGGTAGTACAAGTATAGGTATAGGTGGAAGTACAGGTGTAGGTACATGTACAGGTAGTGGTATAGGTATGGGTGTAGGTGTAAAGGATTTGGACTACTATCTCATAATAGAAGGATGGGTTAGATTTAGAGACAAGATATATGTACCAGACAATAGTGAGCTCAAGAAGATGATCTTGAGGGAGTTTCATTCAAAACCATATTCGAGTCTCCCAGGCTACCAGAAAACATTGACTATAGTGAAAATATTTTACTGTTGGTCAAATATAAAGATATATGTGGCAGAGTTTGTAGCTAGATGCTTTGATTTTCAAATGGCTAAGGCAAAGTGTAAGCATCTAGGTGGATTGCTACAACCTATTACAATTCCAGAGTGGAAATGGGAGGTCATTTCCATAGACTTCATCACAAGTTTTTCGAGGATAGTTAGACAACATGATTCCATCATGTTTGTGGTGGATAGGTTTAAAAAGGTTGCACATTTCATTCCAGTGAAGACTACATAGTCAACTAGTGATGTAGCACATGTTTTTATCATATACATAGTTATATTGCATGGTCTTCTGAAGAAGATTGTGTCCGACAGGGATGAAAAGTTCACTTCCAAGTTTTGTATGGAGTTGTTTGCAAGTTTTGGCACTGAGTTTTCCTTCAATACATCATATCGTTTATAGACAGATGGACATACTAAGAGGTTCAATAGGATATTGGAGGATATGTTGAGGATGTATGTGATGCATCAACAACGCAAGTGGAAAGAGTATCTTCCATTGGCAGAGTTCACCTACAACAATGGGTATCAGGAGACATTGAGGATGAGTCCATTTGAGGAATTGTATGGATGAAGTTTCAACACTCCTATCAGTTGGAGTGATCCGATTAACAGGGTATTGATTGGACCAGATATGTTAGTAGAAATGGAACAGGAAATGTAGGTGATCAAGAAGAAATTGAAAGAAGTGCAGGATAGGAAGATGATTTATGCAGACAAGAACATGTTGTTCAAGGAGTTCCAAGTTAGAGATCAGGTGTACTTGCGTATCAAGCCCAAGAAGAGGTCTTTGTGGATTGGATCATGTGCCAAGCTAGCACCAAGGTTTTTTGGACCCTTCAGGATCATTGAGAGGATTCAGCGAGTAGCCTATTGACTTGCACTACCTTCCATAGTGAAATTCCATGATTTTTTTCATATATCATTTCTTAAGAAATAGGTTAAATATTCTGATCATGTGATCGACTGGTTTGTATTGCAGGTGGAGCCAAAAGGAGAGCTCCAGCTAGAACCATAGTGCATTTTGCTAAAAAATACACTCCTAATCTGGAATTGAGATATAGATAAAGTTAAAGTGCAATGGAATAAATTTGGGCCTCATGAAGCTACATGGGATATGGCGAATCAAATATGAGCTATTTATCCCTCCTTATTTTTCTGGTTGAGGCAAAACAGTTTTGCTGTGATGTTGGTATATGGTTGGTATATGTTTTGGTGATCTTTGATATATGTTTTATGTGATGTTTTGGTATATGTACATATGTATATGTATTTAAATACCTCCATGATATATTTTATAAAGTTCCAATAAGCATAATTGTAGGTTTTGACCCTTTATAGAAATTATCTGCAAACGAACTCTAGAATACATAACATAAAAAATAGTGACAGGATAAAACATAAAATAGATATACATAGATATTTTCCCATTGAACCCAAAACCAAGACTAACATCTTGATTTTTCATTATATTCCTTTCAATGTTACAATACATATATATACATGCCAAAGCATTCATAAACCCCAATCCATTAACCCTAGATTAGAACATAACTGTAGTTCCCTTGAGCAGATCTACAAAATACCATGGGTAGAAATAAATCATGCCCAAAACCATGTTCAAACCCATGAAAAAAACCATAGGGAGGTCCGGCCACCTAATATAGGGTCCAAAAAAAACGAATTCACAGCACTTTCCCGAACCATGTGTAGGGGGGTTGCCCGCCATCCCTCTTACCCGTCGCTTCTCACCTGGAGCTAGTTGTGGAAGGAAGATAATACACACCCAAAATTATCCCACTTTTTGTTTTCTTTCCAGAGGGGGGCACATGAGAGATTAGTCATAATTCCAGCCCTACAATGCCCATTGTTTCTCTACCCCAAGAGAACTTCTCAATACTCACAGTATTTGGCAATGCATCTACAACATTCTTCAAAGTGTCCACCTTTACCAATAAAACCTTTTTTTCCTTAACCATATCTCTCACAAAGTGATACTAAACATCAATGCGCTTTGTCCTTCAATGATAAGCAAGGTTCGTAGCCAATAAAATTTCACTTTGGATATCACAACATATCCTTATAGCTCGTTGCACCAACCCCATACTTGAACACAAAATCTGCAACCAAAATAATTCCTTACATGCATGAGTGTTTGCCATGTATTCAAACTTTGTAGTTGAAAGAGCCAGTACAAACTGTCTTTTACTCATCCAACTAACTACACCTTCAAATAGGCTAAACACATACACACTTGTAGATCTTCTTTGATACAGATCTCCAACTTAGTCTTCATAAACAAAGCCATGAATGTACAAAACTCTACCCAATCCTGGTCTTCCTTGGTAGCACAGACCATAATCACTAGTGCCATGAAATATATGAAAAACCGCTTCACTGTTGTCCAATGCTCCTTCCCTGGTTTTGACATAAAACTACTCAATACTCCCACTACATGTGCAATGTCTGGTCTAGTAAATACCATTGCATACATCAGGCTAACCACTACACCCGCATATGGAACACAGGACATGTCCTCTTCTACTTATTGTGTCTTGGGACACTGTTTAGTAGATAACTTCATACCTACAAGAATAGGAACCTTCACCGGTTTACTATCCTACATATTGAACCTATGCAATATTGTCTCAACATACTTCCTATGGTTTAACCAGAGCTTCCTATTTTCCTGATATCATTTAATTTCCATGGTCATAATATAGTTTGCAGCAGAAATATCGTTCATGTCGAATTTGGAGAAATATTGGCTCTTAAAATCCTGGATAATTTCTTTCTCATTTCCAACCAGCAACATATCATCCACATACAAGACCAAATAAATAACACTGTCACCAATTAATTTAAATACAAACAATGATCCTCTTTTATTCTGGTGAATCCAAGTCCTCGTATATATTTATAAAATTTTTGATACCACATCCTTGGTGACTTTTTTAACCCATACAAAGAATTTTTTAACCGACATATCAATTCTTTCTTACCCTTCACAGCAAAGCCTTAAGGTTTCTTCATGTAGATTTCATCTTCTAGATCCCGTGAAGAAATTTCATCTTCAAATCCATCTATTCTACCTAAAAATCAAATGCAGTAGCGACAAATAAGAGTAATCTAATAGAATATACCTTGGAAACAGGATAGAAAATATCACTAAAATAAATTCCTGACATCTAAAAATAACCTTTTTCTATCAACCGAGATTTGTATTTGTCCATCATTCCTTCTGCATTGATCTTCTTCTTAAACACCCATTTTCTTCCAATGGGTTTCCTTCAATCATAATTCCACCAGATCCCATGCCTCATTTTTGTGCAAGAATTTTATTTCATCAACCATGACCTCTTTCAAGAGTTTTCCAACCTCTGAATCCACTTCCTCTCTAATATTTATGGGATCATCATCAATGATAGATAAAGAAAAAATTGAACATAAAGCAGATTACTATATTTTTTTGGATGCCTTCTTTCTCGAACTGATATTATCACAACTAGAGTTTGTGGATCTTCCTCTTTTGAACCTTATTCTATTGTAGAGTTTGATTCTTCCTCCTTTAGCTTAGATTCTATCTTCTTAGGTTCCTTTGGTATAAATTCATGTTTAACAACATCTTTCACCTCGCTAAACACCACATCTCGGTTTTCCGTATACATGTGTTTACCACGTGTGACCAAAGCTTGCCAATACTTTTAAATAATACATCTTATACCCAATAAAGATGCAAATTTCAGATTTACTATCCAACTTGGTTATTTTATCCTTTGGAACTTATACATATGCATCACAGCCAAATATCCTCAGATGTGAAAGAGAGGGTTTCTTACCACTCCATACCTCATGTGGAGTCTTATCTTCCAACATTGATGAAGGTGATCTATTAAATAGGTAGCATGCAGTCTCCACTTCCTCCGCCCATAATTCCTGTCCTAACTTGGTACCATTGGGCATGCTTCTTGCCTTTTCTAAAAAAGTCATGTTAATTATTTCTACAAATTCATTTTACTAAGGTGTGTATGGAGTAGTATTCTTCCATGCTATACCACACTTCTTACATAACTATTAAAATTCATTCTTACAGAATTCTCCTCCATTATCTGTCCTCAACACCTTTATCTTGTTCTCTGTTTGGTTTTCCACCAGAGTTAAATTATTTAAATTTGTCAAAGAACTCAGATTTCTTCCTCAAGAAATATATCCATGCATTCCTTGAGAAATCATATATAAATGACACATAGTACACAGACTTACCCAGTGATGTAACCAAAATAGTTCCAAACACCTCACTATGCACAAGCTCTAATATCTTGTTCGCCCTCTTAGCACCAAAAGGGAAACTCACCCGATTATGTTTCCCATATACATAATGTTCACAGAAATCGAAATCTAGAGAGAAATTAGAAATACCTTCTACCATAACATTACCATGTAGTATTCCAAATCCCTTATCTCCAATATGTCCAAGCCTTTGATGCCATAGCATGGTATTTTCTCTAGACACCACTAGGCTTTCTACTCCACTTTCAGGAACCACAGAATGGTTACACCCATCAATAACAATGCTACCCATAAGATTGTATAAAGTTCCAATCCGAACTCCCCGCATAAATACCAGTGCTCCTTGAAACATCTTGTAGGTATCTTTCTCGAACACCGTTTTCACACCTACATCATCCATCTTACATACAAAAATCATATTTCTAGACAATGCAAGAATATGAAGAATGCAAGGGAGTGTTCTAATCTTTCCACTTTGCAAATTCAACTTTATTTTTCCTCGTTCAATGATTTTGGCCTTCCTATAATCCCCTAAGAAAAAATCACCACCATAATACTTCTCATACTTGTAGAACCACTCCCTATGGGGAGTGATGTGAAAGGATGCACCTAGGTCAATCAACCATGACTCATGATCTACATGTGTATTTGAAAAGAAAATCCAAATACACATCCCCACCTTCATCTGAAGTGGTTTTCGCCTATGCAGAAGGAGCATCATGAGATCCCTTTCCTTTCTTAGGAGCCTTAGATCTACAGGCATTTTTTAAGTTCCATTCCTTTCCTCATTTCCAACACACCTTTACATTATTTCTTGGAGATTTATATGTCCCTCTATATTTAGATCTCCCACTCCAGAAATTACTTTTGTTTCTGTTCTGGACCATCCTCATATAAACAAATTCATATTTTCCATCTCATTTCCTTCGATAGAAAGGTTGAGAAAATTTCATAAAAATTCAAGGTAGTTGTATTGCTACCTACTGCAACAGCCAAACTATCCCATGAATATGGTAGAGAAAAAAACAAACTAATGCACTTATCTTCATCTGATATTTTAATATGAACAGATGACAACTGACTGACCATAGTATTGAAGGTTTTCAAATGCTATGTCACCAAGTCTCCATCCCTCATCTTCAGGTTATACAACTTTTTCCGCAGGAACAATTTATTCACCGTGGACTTAGATTGGGACAAATTCCATAACTTTTCCCAGAAATTCTTCCTCGTAGCTTCCCGAGATAAATTCATCAATACCAAATCTGAGATACACAATTGTATTTTTCTCTTTTCCTTTTGATCCAGCTTCGCCGAGTATTCATCTGACATTTTCGTTGGTTTAGTACCCAGATCTACCACGATCCACTGATATTTATCCACGAGAAAATCATCCATCTTGAACTTGCACAACTAAAAAATATAACCATTAAAAATCTCCATCTCTATATTTCCACTACTCGCCATCTTCATTCACCGCAAGAATCAATCCTGCAAATCTCCCACTGAAAAGGATCTACCACATGCCTAAGAAAAAAATCCCTCAGTAGCAAAGGTGTCCCATTGATGCTGAAACAACTTTAATACCAATTGTAAGTATTAACCCTGTATAAAAATGATCTTCAAACGAACTCGTAAAACAGAAAATAAAAAAAATAGCGAGATCATAAAACATAAAACAAATATACATAGATATTTTTCCCTAGATCCCAAAACTGGGACTACCAGCTTGATTTCTCATTATATTCCTTTCAATGTTACAACACATATATATACATGCCAAAGAATTCATAAGCCCCAATCCATTAAACTTAGATTAGAACATAACCATAGTTCCCTTGACAAGATCTATAAAATACCATGGGAAGAAAACCATCATGCCCAAAACCATGTGCAAACCCATGAAAAAAACCATAGGTAGGTCTTCCCACCTACTATAGGGTTGAATTTTTTTTTTTGGGCATTTCCTGGAACCCTATGTAGGGGGCTCCTACCCCCCTGCTATGCCCGAATAAATCGTAAGGGGGATGGCTACCCCTTTCTTACCCCACTCTTCTTGCTCTGAGTTAGTCATGGAAATAATATAACAAACACCCAATAGGTATGTTTTCGTGTCATTATAGTTGTCATGTTCTTATGATTTCATGTCGGTTTTCTTTCAGCAAGGTGATCATTGTAAATACTACATCGAGCTACGTTATAAAGCTCCATGGGCAGTATGTTTGGTTTTCAATGGTTTTGCTGAGGTATATGTGTGATTGAACACTGAAGACGGTGTCCCCCAAGGAGGAGGGTTTTGTAATAGCCCTGGTGAAAATTACCTTGTAATAAAGTTAAAATAATAACCAAGGTTAATGGGACACGTATTCCAAGTTGAATGTTGCCCAAAGCATACTAGTGTGGGAGTTCACATGGTTTATTATGGCTAAGAAAATTGGCAAAGGCTATGCCTAAGGCATTAAAGAGGGAAAATTTATTTTTGGCACATTTATTTATGAAAAAAATGGAAATTAGGAGAAAATGGAGATGAAAGGTCATAGCTTTCATGTGAGGAGGAAAATGAAGGAAAAATAATGGAAAATGAAGAAAATAGAGGCGTCTTTTATAAAAATTCTTATGAGGATCAGTTGGTACCTTTTGTCCGTGATTTTTTGGAGCTTTCTCATTATTCTCTCTCTCTCTCTCGTACTCTTGGATACTTAGAGTTTCTTGGAGCACTTTTGGAGAGTGTGGATACTTGGTGATTTGGAGAAATAAGACAAAAGAAGAGCGTGAAATTGAAAGCGAGCATTGGGATTAGCAACTACAATGAGATTTGATTACAGGTATCAAGTTGCATGTATGTTTTCCTCACTAGTTTTGGCATTCATGGTGTATGCATGTGGATTGGCCTAGCCTTGCCATTTCCTGGATAGCCATGGTGTTGTGGTTTTATGCCATTGATTGTTTCTGGTTGGTTCTCATGATTCCTTTAGCTATTGGGTTGAGTTATTAGTTCCTGGAGCCTTGGTTGGACAAATGCTCTAGAGCCCGACAGATAGCTATTGGGTTGAGTTACTAGTCTTGGAGTCTTGGTTGGAAAAGCATTGTGGATCCCTAGGTGGGTTGAATTACTAGTCCTTGATGCTTTTTTGGACAAATGATGTTGAGCCCAGAAACAACTAGGGTTGAGTTACTTTTCCCAGAGCCTTGGTTTAGCCTATGGAAACCCCAGATTTATTGTGATTGATGTGTTTGATGAGATCCCACATTTATGCTTGGAATATGGCATAGGGATGATTGGCTGAAGTGAGACTTGGCTCAGTCAATCTATGGTTAGGTGGAATGTGGAAGTCCCATCTCTAGTGGTTTTTTACATACAGTAATGAAGAAACCATTCCTCTAGTATTTAGCATGCAAATGTACTATTTTATGTATGGATTTTATTGTTGTTATATCCATTATATTTATGTTGTTATTGTGTTGTTATAAGCATGTATTTGATGAATGATGTTGTATGGCTCTATCCATTTTTTTACCTGTAAATGAATATACAATGTATCTATGGTCAAATATACTATATTGTAGCTTCTGATGTAGGGGAGAAATGCTTCTTAGCGATTCTGAGATAAGTAAGATACCCTCATGTTTAAAGCCATTGTCTCAACCTGTAGATGCAATGTTTGTGACATGTTTGATGAAAATTTTTTCATGGCTAGGAGGGGTCTAGATGATTTCCAGATGATTTTTTTTCTTTCGTACCTTTTTTTTAACATTATTTATCATCCCCTAAAGTTTCATGAAGTTCTGGATAGTTACTTGGGCTCTGGGGATGAAAAGGTGGCACAAATCCCAAAGTTACAGGCATAAAACTGTGTATTTAGGGCCCTAGATGCATGCTTGTTTTGTTGTGCCTATGACTATAGGCTCGCAGCCGCTACCTTACATTTGCATGCCCGTGAGAAAGGCTCAAAATGGTCAAAACATGAGTCTCCCTTAGGGATCATGGGTACAGAAGGTTGGGTTACCTTTTGGGAATGTTGTTGATGATGTGTAAGGTGTGTTTGTCATTTTTTCGTCGGTTCCACTTCCTGAAGGTCATCTAGGAGGTTGATTCTTGTATTAGTAGCCTATCCTCAAATGTTTACCCCGGTTTGATGGTTACTTGGGTAGATGTGGTAAGAGGGTGTTACAGGCATGACATACTCTCGAATTAAAGGTGTGAAAAGAACAAGCTCAACTTCTGAATGGCATAACTTTTGCATACATACTCCGATTAACGCACTTCATATATCGTTGGAAATATCTCTATGTGTATAAATTCCAAAAAGGGTGTGGCGCCAAAGAGGCAAATTTTGACCCCCCAAAATGTCATTCGATGCATCAAAATTATCTCATAAGGTTTAAACCCCGTTTTTCTAAAATGGGTCTCGCTGGTACAAACAATCCCATGAGCTTATTCCTCCACATTTTCCACTCTGAATGCATCGAGATGGATTAAAAACAATATAATGATCCAATCTCGATCATTCCCATTTAATGGTTGAAATGACTTCCTTCATATATATAATTACAAACTCAAGGCCAAGACTAAGTCAGGGACCCACCTTCACGAAACTATTAATTGCCAAAGTCTACAAAGGTGTATATACTACACTATACTTTGGATTTGAACATATAATCTCTTAGGAGGAACATATACTCTTAATTATTAATATGGATAATACTCATATAATATATATATATATATATATATATATATATATATATATATATATATATTAACTTGTAACTTTCAATTTGTAAGTGATAAAAGGGATCAAATTGCTAATAAAAAAAACAAAATTATTTGTAATGTAAATATTTTCTTAATTAGTGTATTTTTAAAAGATTATATTTAAAAAAAAATTGGATTAAATATGAAAATTTTGAATTTATCTAATAATATAGATCCATCTTAATTCAAAATTTAATTAAATACAAATAAAAAAAATTACAGAACACAAAGTTTAAAATATGAAAATAATTAATAAATTAATGCGGATTTATGCTTATTTATTCTCCCATAACTTTATAATTATTATAAACTTTTCAATTCAATAAAGATATCTAAAAATAAAAAAAAAATTATTTAAAAAAATTTATAAGATACTATAAGAAAGCGGTCAACCCTACCCTTGATAATCAGAATTATCTTTCGGTGTTGTCCAAAAAAAAAAAAAAAAATGAACATAGGTAAGATAAGAACTAATTCCCATGAGCTTTGAGTGAAAGCCAGTTGTGGTCTATTCCAAAGACCCCTTGGAATGATAGAATTCTAAGCAAGTAGAAGTTGAAAAACACTTCCTTTTAGATTGTCAACTCTTACTCACATTCACTCTCAATTCCCTGCCATCTACCACACTTCCAATCTTCATGACTATTAAGCGAGCGATCTTGGAGCACTTATTTCCCTTCTCTTTGACCAAAGAAACAAGATTTTGAAAAATCAAATATAGATTCTTTCTCCTCTCTTAAGATATGATAAACCACATTAATTTTAAATGACGATAACCATCATCATCATTATTATTAATATTTTGTTGTGAATTATTAAAAAAATAAAATAATAAATTTAAATTTTAGAATTTTAAATTTAAGATGTATTATAAATATATTTTATTTAAAATTCTCCGATTTTTTAAAAAGTATATCTCTATATTCCAATTAATCTAAAAAAATAAGATGGATTATACTAAGACTTCGATGAAAATAAAGAGGGCCAGTTTTGAAATAAATTTACCTATTTATTACTGTCATAAGGATTGACATAAAATAAAATGACGATTAATATTGAAAAGAAAGAAACGCATTTGTCTTAAAGGTTTTGCTGATTATGTGGGTTTTTTTATTTCATCCATATATTCATATGATCATAACAAAACAAAACAAAACAAAACAAAACAAAAAATAACAAACATGTCTATGAGAAATTCTAGAGAAGATTGATTAATCTAATTATATAATCTATTTATTGATGATGATGATGATGATGGTTAACATCCACTTAGACTAATCTTTGGTTTATCAGACCTAAAGAAAAGAGTTATTTAGTTTGATTTAAGATTTTATTCCTATGCTCAAAAAGCTTAGAGAGAAGCCTCCCGAGCTCACTATAATTTTGACATCTTAAAAGGCTAGGAAGGTCAGTATTGTAACAAAGATTATGAAATTGAGCTCTAATGTGGTTGTACTCGGGGCACTCTAAGAGGAAGTGATTTTCATCCTCGATGTTCATATTCTCACAGAGATGGCAGATCCTTTCCATCCATGGTGTTTTAGGAACTGTCCAACGACCTGTTTCACTATGGAGCTCATGAGAGTTCGTTCTAATCTTGGCTATATTAATTTTCTTCTTTGAGCTAGTTAAAATAGAGAGATACTTTTGATCTTCTAGGGTGGGGTTAATGACCTCCTTATAATATCTTAATTTTCTTTTAGCTGCTAGATCTTTCTCACACCACATTTTTTCTTTGAACTTAGAAGTAACAATTTTTTTAATGTTATTAATGTTTTGCAATGCAACATTCTCTTCGATCTCCCAATGGTTTAACCAGGCCCTGGTGCCTTTCTACCAACCTCGTTTAAGCCTTAGGTGGTTTTGGGTGGAATTTAAAGCTAGCTTAGGAAGTCTATGGTCTCTTATGCTATTGAGTTTGTGCTTGTACAACAAAAGCCTAGTCATAGCTAGGCTCTCGATAGGGGAAAGACCCACTTCTATAAGGAGAATAGGATAGGGTGTATTGCTTTTAATTTTAAGGTTATAAGTTATAAAACACTTCTGGATTTGCTCAATCTTTCTCCAGGATTCTCTAGAGATGCTGCAACCCCAAACCTCACATCCATATAAAATAACATGAGTGACTATCCATTATTAAATAGGTTGCATTGTTATTATTCACTTTGTTACTATTCACCTTGTAATAATTGAAGTGACTTTCTATAATATATACAAAGTTATAAACAAGTTAGATAGTAAATTGGAGTATGAAAATTTCCATGTTTAAAGAACAAACTATTTATTTTCATAAAACTCTGATTAAATATAAAAAAATTGACTTTATTTAACACTATAATCTATTTTAATCTTAAATTTAATTAAATATGAAAAAATTTAATTCATATAACAATATATTCCATATTAACCCTAAATTTACATAACTACAATTTAGAAAAAAAAATATGAATTATAAAACACAAATTTAAAAATACTTTTAAAATAATAAACTAAAATAAATTGATGCTTATTTATTTTCTCATAACTTTACAATTATTATAAAGTTTTCAATTTAATGAATATATTTAAGATAATAATACTCTATATTGAGTATTTGTTTTTAAAATTTAAAAATAAAGAAATGAAAATCATTTATTTAGAAAGAAATTTTATTAAATAATGATGTTTGTTTTAATGAATTTATCAAAAGAAATCTAAACAATAGACTTAATTTCTATAAATTAAAATTTATAATATATTAAAAATAGAAAGAAAGAAAAGAAATATCTATTAATTTTAGATTATGAAAATAGAGAAAAGTCTATTATTATTAAAATGAAATGAAATAGATTTTATAGTTTAGTATAAAAATTTTAGGTCCTATTGACCAAAAATTAGTTTGAGTGAATGTTAATCACCATCATCATTATAAAAATAGTTTATAGAATTCGTAAAATATAATTTATAGAAGTAGTAAATTTAATATTAAAATGAAATTTTATAAAATTTTAAATTAAATTAAACTAAAAATAATCTATAAAACTAATAAATACTCTTAAAGGGTCCAAAGAAGATAATAGGTACTGCAAAGGCATGAAAATCTCACACAACACAATATAAGAAGTTGACAGAGATAGACGATTTATTTTGAAGTCATTGACGGTCACAAACACAGTAGACGGATACTGCATATATAGGAAGCACACACAAAGTAGACTTATATAACAGCAGTGCACAAAAATAGACCACTGTCACTTTGAGTGGATTTTACATTCAGAAACAGCCCACCTTTGTGCCATCGTTGAGATGCAGAGTGCAGAGGCCCCAGAGTGACAAATTTTCATTGGCAAGGCAGTAGTTGCAGTAGGGTTGGAGTTGTTTGTCTCCAGACGACGAGCAAGTCGTGTATGATACTCTTATAGCAAGTGAAATAAGGAGGGCAGTACACTGCACGCTTATCATACATCACAAATCCATTCACCATTAAAAAGGACAACAGACAGCTTTTTTGAATTAGAATTACATTAATTGGAATGTTTATGGTTTTGATAGATTGTGATTATTTGATGACACTCTTGGATGTAAAGTTATTGGTCTAATTTTTTTTATATTCAACATAATAAAAATGTAGTCTGACCAATTTTTTTTTTAAAAGGACAAGAGTAAAATTATATTCACCACCAAGCAGCTTACCACCTGCATCTTGACCACTCAACCCATTTCCTGGTGCACTGGATGCAATCACTACCAGAAACAGTACAGCTACAGTTCATAAAGCATGATAATCCATATCAATAACAAAAATGTAAATTAAAAACTAAAGGTAGATAAATGTCTTTATGATTAATCACATCATGCAAATCTTGATAATGTAATTAATCAAAAAGACTTTTATCTACATTATAAATCACAAAATTAGCTATTGATCAAATTTCTCTCCAGGTGAGAACTTGGAGAGTGTATACACACATACACACTCTCTGATCATTGAATCAGATGAGCCTAAATTATATAGGCTTTCACACTAACTAGATGGTTTCAACCACTCCCTTAATATCAGGATATGAGATCTATGATTAGAATCTCAATCCTATCTCTATGATAACAACAACCTAAATATATATTTCTCCATTAATTCCAACACTCCCCCTTAATGGAGAAAGGGTACTGAACAATAACATATGATAACATACGCCTGCTGGTCTAGTCTCAGCTAGGCTTACAATGGTAAAAGACATAAGAAAAAACTTGGTAACAGAGTTTTCATCTTAGTCTTCTTTGCATGAGATCCATGCTTGTTCATTTGTGGATGAGGCTTCATCTTCACTTTCTTTGCCCTGAGATAGTGATGTATCTTTGCCTCATTTCTTCCCCAGTGATGGAAAGCTTGAACGCTTATCCTCACCCTTTTGAAAATTATGATAGGCTTAATAAAAAATTGTTTTCTCTCACCATTTCTGGTGTCACACATGTAAATTTCAGCAATGTTGTCACCTGCACACACATAAATATTGATGAGATTATCACATTTTAAATTCTCTCCAGCTCTGTCTTCTTCTGCCACGTCTTCGCCATCAGCTTCATGTGGCCCGTCGAATTGATCTTCAACACTTTGTTCATCTTTACATCCTTCCTGAAGATCAACTTGTGACTCTTCAATATCAGGATCTTGCACAATGGATTGTGCCTCTTGTTTCTCGTGGCCATCAACAGAACCACATTGTTTTTCTGAAAAAATTCCAGACTTAAAAATACTACTCATGCTAAAGCCTCCAAATGCCAACATGAGAATATCATCATCATCATCATCATCAGAAAAAATATCTAAAAAAATAGACATGTTGTTAAAAGGTCCAGCTTATCTGGTTTTGTCTTGCTTCCAGATTTCGACTCCACTCAGTCCTCTTACGAGCTCCAACAAGCCATTTCCACGCAGGTGGGAATCCTCCCTTTGGTAGCGCTTCAACAGTAGAACCTTGTAGACTGTGGCTTCTATGCCACACAGGGCTTAGTGCCCTCAGCTCTTGCGATGAGCAACAAATGACCTCTCAACAAGCGTAAAAAAAAAACTTTTGAAGCTTGACAATGATGATGAATATATTGCTGCAAGGCCTGACAGCCTCCGTTGGCCTCTAGTCAATCGTCAACGAACTCAAGTTGCCGCTGTAGCAACAGACTTCTCGTAATGATGCTTGGAGCACACGAATGAGAAAGAAGTATGCCACAAATACAATATGTCACTCAGTGATTTGAAGATCTTCAAGATCTCATTTAAGCGATGCGAATTGTATAGAAATCAATTGAAATGTAAGTGACTGTTAGAAGCCGGTGGAAATCTG
Source organism: Pinus albicaulis (assembly GCA_034641835.2). Lineage (NCBI taxonomy): Eukaryota > Viridiplantae > Streptophyta > Pinopsida > Pinales > Pinaceae > Pinus > Pinus albicaulis. Next base: position 36,706 of record JAXQQM020081256.1, read on the forward strand.
CCCATGCCTAGGAATACACACCCTAAATACTCTTTACGAGTAAAGTTCACTTAAAAAGCGATGGATATTCTTGCGCCACCTCAACTATTCTGCATGCTTCTTGCGATGGATATTTCTACATTACTCACGTAGAACCAGCCTTAGGGAGAAGTATGGTTAGGATACATCAGAGTTTGCATACAATCCAATAGATGCTAATAGGTACGCACAACCAACCTCCTTTTCACATCTTGAAATTTCTTGTTGTAGCTCTTATCTTGCCCCGACACCTTGACAATGCCCGATCAACAGTTGCACCGCCCACACCTGTCCCAGGGTTGGATCCACAGTGCTCGGCTTACGCAGACAGATTTACGTAGGCTTTAAAATATGCCATAGCACCAGAAAAACAATATGTTATTAACATCAGATGAGTTTCGAGCAAGAAGATCACTTGAGAGGGATCATATCTAGCATCGGCGACATATCAGCAAAGCGTGAAATCTGGGCATGTTTGTAATAATACAGTACATCTCGTCAGGGCATGCAGAAGATCCTCCACCTTGGTTCGATTCTCGGCAGGAGAATTATGTATTCCGGCCCCTTTCACCTTCAATTCCGAATGCAATCCAATTCCTCCTCTTGCAGGGAATCAAGAAATAACTCAAAATGCCGACAACTGTGACATAGGAGGCCAGGATGTACATGAACAGAACTTCTAGCACATGACGCGTCCAATAACTCCAACGACCCACGGCTACTGCCTTGACTTGATCCACACGGTGTGGCGGAAATCTGCAGTGCAATACCGAAATAGGAAATATAACTGCAATCTGAAGTAGCTATAATGAAACATTAATTATAGGGAGCAATCTGAAGCGACTCAACAAAGTGAGCAATGGCGATGGAGGTTTGTAGATGAGAGAAGCAGGGGAAACTGATAGGTTGGATTCGCAGTCCCTTTGTAATGGCAGCATTGAGCAGAGAGCAGGATGGCACTGCTCCGCTGGCTAAATTAGAGCTCCAGCTCTTTGAATGACTGGGCAATGGGAGAAGGATGACTGCGTTCCTCTCACCGATTTAGGCCGGGTGATAGGTATCCCTCTCCACGCCGGCAACGACCTCTTGTGACGCTCTCAGGTGGGCACACCTTCGATGTCAGTTACTGTATCGTTCCTCTGATTTCATGACATTGGGACAATACAACTGACACCATGATAAATTAGCTATTGATCAAATAGTTCTCCGGGTGAGAACCTGGAGAGTGTATACACACATACACACTCTATGACATCGAGTTAAATGAGACTCAAATATATAGGATTTTACACTAACTGGATGGCTTCAACCACTCCCTAGATATTAGGATTTGAGATCTAATCTTAGCATCTCAATTTTATCATCATTATAACAACAGTCTAATTATGGATTTCTCCATTAATTCCAAAAACTAAAACCAAAATGATAATTACAACAAAATATACATACCTAAAAAACACACCAAAGTTGCATAAAGAGAAGATTTGATTTGTACGAGTCCATGATAATATCTGATGATTCCATTGTTACCACCCTCACACATCAATAATATGACTTAATCTATGAAGTTAACCCCATGCAATAACATGTACTCACTCTATTGATCTGAGTAGGAAATAAGCGAGAATCAAACATTGGGACACACATGAGCCATTTATATAGAGGTGGAAGATGGGTACACCTGTTATCTGGAAGGTTACAAATTTATATGAGTTTTTTTTGTTCAAAAGAAATAAAAATAATTTTACATAAAGAAATATTATATATATGTATATTGACAAACATTTAATATAATGTAGTTAAGATTAGAAATAAACTCTCATGAGCTCCATAATATTCTATATATTTATATTGACAAATATTTAATATAATATAGCCAAGATTAGAATGAACTCTCATGAGCTCCATAGTGAAACAGGTCGTTGGACAGTTCCTAAAACACCATGGATGTAAAGGATCTGCCATCTCTGTGAGAATATGAACATCGAGGATGAAAATCACTTCCTCTTAGAGTGCCCCACGTACAACCACATTAGAGCTCAATTTCATAATCTTTGTTGCAATACTGACCTTCCTAGCCTTTTAAGATGTCAAAATTATAGTGAGCTTGGGAGGATTCTCTTTAAGCTTTTTGAGAATAGGAATAAAATATTAAATCAAACTAAATAACTCTTTACCAAAGATTAAAGATCAATAGACCACCTTAACTATCATTATCATCATCATATATAATATTCATTAATATATAAAAATGTATATTAAAAAAAGGTTAATAGTTATTTTTTACATAATATTTAAAATTATATGTTATATTATTTATTATATTAATTGTTCATACATAGAAGCAAAATTAATATTTAAAATAGACGTTGTGTATTATTTACAATACTATTTGTATCTACATAAATACATTATATATCAAAAACCTAAAACAGTTATTAAATTTCAAAAAGATAACCAAAAAAATTAATTATTATATTTAAAATCATTATCTTATGTATATGTACAATCAATGTGTGAATAATATATATAATATATAACATGAATACTATATATCTGAGTATGTATTAACAAAAACTTGAAATATGTGCTAATAAAATAAAAGTGTTGATTAAACAAAAATTTTAATGTGTTATTTTTTATTAAATTATTTGTTTACGTAGGTATCAATAAAATTAGTATATTTTAAAATATATTTTAAAATCAATGTTTAGTGTTTTTATATAATTAACATGTTCATATATATACAAGTCCTCCCCGCTTTATTCTTTGACTAGGACATGATCATAATATAACCTAATCACAATTGAACTTCCAAAAAAAGCATATGCTAACTCATATTAAATTAGAAAATATGATTAAAAAACCTTTCAAAATGTAAAAAAATATATAACAACAAGCTTTAACAAAATATTGATTAAAATATTGTATATCATATTTAAAATTTGAATGGATTAAATTAATTATTAATATCCACAATAACATCCCGTACCTACTTAAACTTAATTAAGTAATTAAAAATTTGTGAAACCTTTGAAACTAGACAGTTCCAAATTCAAATCCCATGAAGTGACCCTCTTTCTTCTAAATACATCTCCCCCGGCACTTAAGTGTAGAGTCGTTCATCAATTTAAAACTACAATGAATAAAATTAAAATACCGCAACAGGTGGACGGAGTAGGAGACAACTTGCAGAATCCCTTGCATCGAAGTTAATATTCGTCAGGATTTGGATTGCCATCGGACTGTGCAGAATCTGTTCATGGCCGACAAACCAAAGTTTACTGCGACTTATACGGATAGGATGGTTGACTTTTTATCTTATGATAGGTAAATTGTTTGTTATGGGGTGACTTGTTTGTTAAATTTAGTTAAAAATATTGTTCAATTGTTTAAGAATTTTTTGTTAAATTTTTTGAAGAGGGTGAAAAAGCTCCAATGACTATTGTCATGAAAATGCTCCAATTTTAATAAAGAAAAAGTAATAAAAAAAATTCATTTTAGTTTTTGTATGTGATTGAATCATTATTACTAGTAATTGTTTTTTAAAATGTAAAGATACATTGAAAGAATAGAAGATTGAAAAACAACTTTCTATTTCAGAGGTTGCTGAGTAACTCATAATAATTAATCTGCTATTGTAACATTTGGTTACTCCGGGAATAAGATGGCTGATGGAAAGCTACCTAGTTAAATCCCTAAGTGACCACAATTCCTAAACATTTTTTTCATAAATTCGTTCTTAATTAGTAAAACTCATCATAGATATCAGTTAAAACCATTCTTCATATGAAATGTCATTCTCACTATTTATAAGAAAGTTTCTTTATCTATAATGACCTATTCCACTTTTCAAATATATTTTACTCTATAACCAATCTACATTAAAAATAACTTTTTTTTACTAATTATTTTCAACAAAAGAAAAATCTCATGCATATATTATTAAATATCTTTTCAAATCCTCATACTCATACAACTCAAAAAAAATATATGACTAATCATATTCAAGTATATATACAAATTAAAACTTAACATGCATTAGTCATGGAAGGAAAAGTCAAGTCATTGCATTAGTGACACTTGTATCACACAAGGTTTGATATTTAGTGTTAGAATGTGAAGCAATTGAATTTTAAGTAGCCACCTTCTGAGCCCTTAACTACAATGGATAGAGAGGGATTCTAAGTATTTTAGAGTGGGATTCTAAGTATTTTAGGGAAAACAACCCAACCAAACATTATCCTAGAAAGTTTATATGAACCACTATCAACCATATAATTTATATAGCTAGGTTAACTTATGTTTAACCATTATTATATAACTTATAAATATTAAAATATTACTATTTAACAAATATAAAATAATTATTATGTAATTAATATTTTTATAAGAAATGTTATATATATATATATATTTTGTAAGTCGAAGATTTTTCATTACTGAAAAATCATATACAAAGATTTCGAAATGCATGTGGTATTACTCTGACTAGGTTTGTTGATCAATGGTATTACCATGGTACATACAAAAAGCAAAATACCCAAAGGAGATATCCATAGCCTTATAGGCCTTAAATACTAGAAAACAAAAAGAACTAGAAAGACATCAATTACCATAAATCATCAGAAGTGATTGAAGGAGGATTATATGGCTCCGTTCCTAGAGGAGGAGGAGGACAATATAGGCAGTTGACATGTTGCTAAAAGTGAACAAGCCATGCTTCCATCTTTTCATTTTCTCAGTCAACAGATTCTGCCCACGGCACAACCAAAATTATTTCGCGAACATGACATTGAAAATAATGGATTTTCTCCAACATGGCCATAACCTCCTCGTGTTCTGTAAGAAATTAAATCAACTCATAAAACACATAAAAACACCAAAGACATAGAAGTGGCTGAAAAGGCCTGAGAGCCTTACAACATTCCTCACATAATTTTTTTTTTATTCAAATAATATTATAATACAAATAAATAGATGAGGAAGTTGTCGCAAGATAGTGCGTCTATCTTGGACAACTTCGTTGAGCGAATAGCTCAACCACACACTAATCTAGGAGCTAAGTTAGGCGGGCCTAAACTAACTCCAATTTAAGAGGAACTAACATAATGTAGAAAATTAGGCATAAAATCCTAATTTTCAATATTTAATTAATTTAATTAACTTTGGATTTCTAATTGTTTATGAGAGAGAGAGGCTAACATTCCCCCCCTTAATGATAAATTTAAAATAAGAACGAAGAACCATCTTCCAAGTTCTCATGTTGATCCTCAAAAACATTGTTTGAAAAACCACCAAAGATGGACACATAAAAAACTACAATCTGAAGAGACCATGAGTCAGCTGCATGTCTGATTCATCTCTGAATTTTGTTCCACAACTCCATCACATGCCAAGCTGCAAAAGGATCCATCTGTCCTTTGTTTGCAATTAACTTCATTTGTCCACTAACCAAAAATTCGATGACACCCACTAGAGAATTTTCTTGTTCACTGACAAAATTTTGAAGACGCCCACTAACGAATTTGTGGATGATGATAGCCCACTGGTTGATGATGTTGATGATGTCAAAAAACAACTCATTATTGATTTTGTTGATGCTGTCGGAAACTAGTCATTGTTGATGTCCATTGTCTTCTTGGATGTTTGAATGCCTACTGGCTACTGCAGATGCCCACTCGCTGCTAAAGATGCTCACTAGCTGATGAAGATGCCCATTGGCTGCTTTGCTGATGTTGTTGAGACTTTCAGTCTAATAACCACCTTCAATTTCATTAACATTTTCACCCCTTTGTCAGATGAAAGGAAAGACAATCATCTAGAAATGATTTCAGAACTCCCCCCCTTCATGTGTAGGAGAGTTTCACTGGTTTACTCCCCCATTCATCTGCACGAGAGTACCATCTGCATTTGACTGTCGGCTGCAATAAGTGTGATTGAATTCGGTTGTAGAACTTATACAATCTTTTGACTGTTGATGACCATTCCCAAAGATCAATCCATTCACAATTGATCTTCAATATGGCTGGTTGGTGTTGGTTGCAACATTTCTCTAATGAATGATTATTCTCTCCACAATGGCAACAATGATGGAGACCAAAACAATGATCTTCCATATGACATGTTCCTTGACAATGTGAGTATTTTGGTTTGACCGCAACGTCGATTTGTGTGAATGTTGGTTTCTCTGCAATTATCGCAGAATTTATTGATGTGATTTGTTCAAGAAAGCCTGCACTGACAAACTGGATGAGCTTTGAATAATCTGGGATATATAAGTTGTCGTCATATTTGACATATCCTAATCCTCGTCGATTTCTGTTACTTTGGATTTCTTCCCATGGCTTGACGATTTGTTTGGAAGAAAGTTGAACTTGAATGACTTTGACACTTGAAGTTATTTGGATGAATGGCTTATCATCCTTATCTGTATGGTTCAAAGACTCAGAAGCATCACTCTTCTCTTGCAACTCATTTCTTTTTAGTTGAGACTCTAGTTGAAGGTGCTCAATCATTTTATTTTTTGTTATAGATGTCGTTAAATATCAGCAAGAGTTGCTTTGCTGATTTGCACCATGTCTTCAACACTTGATAGGATCAAATTATCAATAACTTGTAACCGATGGATGTGTTGCGCCATGTGAACTCACTCGCTTGAATTCAGGCTCACTTGTCTTGAACTTTCTCACTTTATTTGAACTTGCTGAATTCGCTCGCTTGATTTGAATGACTCGCTCGCTTGCTTTGAAATTTTCTTGATCTCTTACTTGGTGAAACTTGTTTTTCTTGTTTCATGCTCACTGGAACTCATGTTCACTTGTTGTAGATTTCACCTTTCTTGATTGTTTTTTGAATATTACATTTACTTGCGTTAGAGTTGAACTCGCTCTCTTGCTTTGATTGTTGCTTCAATTATCTTCACGCTAGCTCACTTGCTATTGTGAACTTTGTACTAACTTGATTGTGCTTATTGGCAAAGGGTGTCAAACAGTGTCAAAAATGCACCCAAAAGACAAATGAAAACTTCAAATAATATGACTCAGTTGAAGACTTACTTGACTTAATTGTCTTAGTTTGACGACCTTATGAATTCAAATTGGGTGTTGGTTTCAACCAAGAATGCACCCTGATAATTAAACATAGTTACAAAAATGTTTATCTGTAAGTGATAAAAAATGTATTGTTGATGTCATCTTGTCTTGGAATGCTTGACGTGGAATCATTAACTTGATTATTTTGATTGCAGGATGTGGAATATGGCTACAGAATACCTCTTTATCAACTTGATGATGTGTTGCACAAATGAATGTGATTGTTTTTGATTTTATAGCTTGATTACATGAGCTTGATAAATTAAGCTGGATGAATTTAAGCTTGCTTATATGCATGTAGTAGTGTAATTTGTTGTGCACCATAGTACAAAGAGAGTGTAAAAAAAAACTAGACACAAGTCATGCACACACATTCACTACACATGGTATACCTAAGATCCCCTTATTCAATTTCAGGTGGACCTAGGACACAAGTACCACAAAAAAATATGATTTTAATAAGTTTCAAGGTACATCAATCTTCCATCTTTACAACATCTGCATTGAAGCTTCTCAAGCATAGAATGTGAGAACTCCTTATCTTCAAAAACTAGATGGATTGAATAAATCTCTCTCGAAGTAAAAATTACTTCAATGAGCTACGCTTTAAAATTCACTTGAATTAAAATATTAGAAAACACTTGTTGCTCCAAAAATACAAAAAAATACCCCTGGACAAATAGGGACAAGATGTTGAAAGGATGCGAGGTTTTGGGTTGGCATGATCCAACCGCCACCCTTCCCTCATTCCTCCGGCACCAATAATTGTATTAACACCAAGCCTAAGGCATTAACACAGCACAATTGCCCGTGTTTGTGTTTTCTCCACAGATATGGCTTGTTTGATCTTCCTCGAAGTTTCCTTGCGCCCGCATTGCTGCCTTCCTTTCGTCCTGGCCGTCCTCTCATGGTTTCGAGGCCCACTCCAGGACCACTAGATGCAGATGCTTTCTTGTTTGTTAAACCTTATCTCCAGTCCCACGTCACAGTAGGTCCCATTGCACTCGCCGTTTCGTATTTCACTCTATTTCTCTCCCAGAGTTGTTCGCTCTTCGCAGCCCCTCTCGTTCGGGCCAGGGTCCACCCGCCCGACCCGCCTCCCTTCCGCCTTCCCCCGCCCTCGTTTCGCCTTTCGCCCGATACCCATGCTAAGAGCAGCTGGGGCACAGGTGTGACGCCGAGCCGTGGAGGTCCTCCCTGTCACCCACCTTCCACCTCTCCGAGCTCCTCTTCTCCTCCTTTCGACTCCCTGCGGGGTCGTTACCCTGATACTAGAAGTGGACAAGGCTCTCTTGCAGGGCGTGGGATTTTTCAGCCTGCAAGAGGCATTTCTAGTCTCCTCTCGGGACAGCAGCATAGGGCTTAGTTCTGTTTCCCCTGTTTGCTTAATATGCCTACTATTACAACCATAATAACTATCGATTTCAAAGAAGAGCCACCTGAATTGGCTGTTGAGCTCACGGGCTCTCAACTGGCGCAATTGACGGCTGACAGACCTTGTTCTCCCACCAGAGGGAGTCAGAAACGGAAAGAGGTTGAGGGTAGCTCCTCGTAGGACCTCAAAATTGCTTCTGGTGCGGGCGACATCAAGCGAGGCTGTTTTGCTTCTCCTGTTGACAAGGCGGTTGCGGAAGATACCAAACATGATGTTTCAAGTGTTAAAGTTGATTTGCAGGCCGAGGATGATCCCTACGCCTACGCCTGTCGTGTGGTCGAGTCTCCCCCCTCCTCTCAAGGTAACTAATGGCCACTCTTCATACCAGCTCAGGCTCAGCTCTGGTTGTTGCACGTTGTCTCAGTTTAGTTTTCATCATTTCTACAGCTCGTTTGAATGTCGGTTTCCCCTTCATGGGCGGCAGAATTTTTTGTATAAGAACGATTACATTTATATTTCTGGTTCTAGACATTGTGGGTCGATAAGCTGTTAGAGTTTTGCGGCCAGTTTCCCCTATGAGGGCGGCATTTTTTTGCTGAGATGCCTGTCTGAGCTTCATTGTTGTATCTGTATTTTGGCACTATGGGTTGATAATTTGTCAAAGCTTCATGGATGTACTAGAATGCCCATCTCTTGGGCCATAACTTCTGAGGCCCTGCCTCCATGTAATGTATTTTTTGTACACTAATAGATTAAGCATATTCAAAAAAAAAAAAAAAAAAAAAAAAAAAAAAAAAAAATAAAAAAAAAAATACAAAAAATAAAATACCTTTTCACCCCACTCCTTATATCTCACAAAAATCACACTTTATAACCTTATTACTCCAAATACAAAAAAAAAAAAATTAATATTGTATCACTCCACAAAATTACTTCAACTTATCACTCCAAGAAAAAGTAAATCCTTATTACTCCAAAAAGAATATATTACAAATACTCCTTATCTCTCCATCCAAATTTACAAAAATATTTTTTTTTTGGACTTTATAAAAACACTTTATGAAAAAAGTGACCTTTTATGGATTTTCTAAAATCACTTTATGAAAAAGTGAGTTGAAGTTTCAAATGTGAAACCCATTATATGCCTATTCATGCATGTAATTGGTTGAGAGGTTGAGAGATTAATTACATGGCATAAAAAAAAAATCGTTGAAGACAAGAGCATTCCACACAAAGGTCAGTTCCTTTTGTTTTAAAGGCAATCTTCTTCCTTGCTAATGCGCCTCATTCCCTACAATTTCAACCTCAGGGATAGTCCAACCAATAAATAACATGGGTACTAAGAAATTTCACCCTTTTTAGTATGTGATTTATCCCCGCATAATCCCAGAGCTCTGAAAATAGATGAATATGCAATCTTTGACAATAGAATTCTCCCTTTTTGTGAACGTAAATTGATGTTTTTTTTTTAAAGGAGTGCTCCACATTAAATCTTTACACCATACTTCCTAATTTAAATTTCATGTGTAAAAAAAACCACTGGAAAATGTATTCATTGAATTTCATACCTTGTCTTTATAATCTTGGAATGAAACAAGCTACAACATGAGTGTTGGGCTGAAAGTGTTGGAAAATAGCTTGCAGAGGTTCTTGTTGAGCGAGTGGTCTGCAAGTGTGGGACTAGCAACCTAGAGCCAAACGTTTTGAACATTGCTAGAATGATGGTTGGATCCTCCTTTTCCATTGATTCTTGCTCGGTGCTGTAATGATCGAGATACACTAGTGCATTATATCCATCATGTCAGTGAGAGTTACTGGTCGAAGATTTAGAGTTTAATGCTGGCGAAGGAAATTGAGGGAACCAGAAAATGAGTGGATTAGATCCGAGAATGTGAATTTGTCTCATGAGTTGTAGGGATTCAAAGGCTCGCCATCATTGGTCTAATCCCTCACATTGCCACGAATTCCTCTGCATCGTGGCCTTTGAAAAAAATGGTTAAACACAATCGCTACCTCCAATATCATGTAAACACATTTTTCATATGACCAAACATCATCACAACGTTAGGAGGAATCTTACTTCTCTCGAAATCAATACATAACACATCAAAATCCATTCACAAAATTGGCAGGAATAGCTGGTTCGATATATCTTTCACACAGGATGCTTCTAAATGTCGATTTTATTACTCCAATTGTTGTATACATTCCTTATACACTCGATGTTGCTAGCTCCTCCAGTGTCAGTGCTCCATCAACAAAGCTGCACTCTCTGTGGGACTCGAGTGTTCCTCCAAGTCGAGTATATACTACAATACCATCGTCTTCATAATTGTCTTTTTTATTAAATTCTTCACCATATCCCACCACTTTTTCCTAAGGTTTACACCTTCCTTTGCGTGATCGTGGTGTCTGATCATAGTGTCCTTCGCGCTATCCAATCACAGTGACCTTTTTTTCGAGCCTCTCCTCCTCTTCGTGAATCTCTGATCAGTCATCTACAACATCTTCAATCTTAATGAACATGTCCTCTATGGTGCTGGGAGGGCAATAATATGCTTTGGCTTCTGCAGTGTTTACTTCCTCGTCCCTCACCAGCGACCACATATCCATTGAGGACCGATCCCTATTCTTCTTTTTCGCTCCGTGTGATATGAACTACCACTGTCCTCTCGCTTAGAATCATCTGATCAATCATATTTCATCAACAACAAAACATACAAGCCTATATCAAGAACACTCGGCCGCCATGGTGGACGGGAATTTCCTCCAACTTGTAGTACAATAACAACTTAATGATGAAGCAACCACCTAAGCACAATATTTTCTGGATGGATCATTCGTTCTAGGTACGTATATCCGCAGGTCCAAGTTTAATAATCAGTTTGTAAATGGCATAAAAATCTCCATTCAAATTTCAATTCCATCTTATGCAGCATGAAACACATTCCTTACAACACAAGTTCAAAACCTTGCTCCGATACCACATGTTAGAAATTAAATCAACTCATAAAAAACATAAAAACACCGAAGTCATAGAACTGGCAGAAAATGCTTGGGAGCCTTGCAATATTCCTCACATATTATTTTTTTATATTAAAATAATGTTATAATACAAATAAATAGATGAGGAATTTGTCTCAAGATAGTGTGTCTATCTTGGACAACTTGGTTGAGAAAATAGCTCAACCACACACTAATCTAGGAGCTAAGTTAGGTAGGCCTAAAATAAATCCAATTTAAGATTAACTAACATAATCTATAAAATTAGGAATAAAATTGTAATTTTCAATATTTAATTAATTTAATTAACTTTGGATTTACAATTTTTATGAGAAAGAGGCTGAAATGTTCCTCCTTTCAGACCCTATAATGAGATTCCACATTTCTATGATAGATTGAACCATCACCTCAAGCACCGAGTACTCCCAAAAGGATTATAAAATGTGCATCCAAGTGACCCCACACCACCCAGATTGCTGCTCCACCCCCGTGAGCTCGAGACTAAGCCACACCCCATTCCCCTATGCTTGTCTTCTGCTCCATGACCCCTATGAACTAGAACCCCGCTACCTGTACCAGCCATAAGACTAACCAAATACCTTCGCCAACCACGTGCTCCATGACGTCCAAGCCTAACACCATGTACAGTTCTGACACCCTGGCTCCTGCTAACACGAATTGTGTTCACATCACCACCCCATACTCCATCTTACACAATTGGACCATCCTCGAGGCAGGGCGCTTTTGCCTTTGCCTAAACAAGGGCACGCGAGGAACCCTGACTTGGCTTCATGCTGATGTCCAAGTTGAAGCCAAAACCCCCCAAGCTAACCCCAATCACACCAAGGACCACTAAGATAATCCCAAAACCACACCCAAAAACAAACACACTACCAATCGGCCACCCTCCACCAGAAACCCAACATTCCATACAACAGAAACAAAATGAAAGGTAACCTAGCGCTTCAAGTCACCTCGACCCAAATTTTCTGCTAAACAATCACCAATCTAGGCTATAACTTGCAGGCAATCCCTCACTTGGAAAAGACAGAAGGAGGTCTCCCAGTTGCGTAAAGAAGAAATAGAAGATCAGGATTCTAGAAAGGAAATCAATGCGAGAGCCACTAGGATTCAATGAAGGAATTCTTCTATCAATGGCCATTGGAGGGAAGAGTTCGGAAATTCCTACACCAGAAAGCCAAAACAACACCAACACCGAATATGCCACTTGAACAAAACTGCGACCACCAAAATCCCGAGTACAACTTATAAAAGAAACATACACCTTACATAGAAAAAAAAGATAACCATGATCGAGAATACCAAGGAAAGAAACCATGTAGGCCCAAAACATCAATCCCCAGAACCGGCAGGTTCCTCAAACAACATGCGCTCCAGCTTAGGAATGGCAGGGAAAGTTTCATGCTGAGAAATAGGGAAAGAGTTGTTACCTTATTTAGCCCGTAGGAGGAGCGATAAATGAAATACCACCACCATAGCCATACACCCCTAATAGATGTTAACATAGGCAAATTTTTATCCCTCGACGAGCCAAAGAAACAACCATACTGCTCCATGCACCGAACTACTTAACCAACTTAATGCTCATGCCATTGATCCTTAAGACAATACAAATCCTTTGCACAAAGGTGAAGGAAGATGTTTCGCACATTTGAATGTAGAGAAACTAATACATCATAATGAAGGGGCTGTATGCCTTCTCTCATCCCCTTAAACCGTATGCCAAGTGTCATTCTTTACATGACACATGGTTCCCATTGTCTAACACCCCCATCAGGGAGAAATTTTTTGTTTTTTTAATCAAATATAATTTAAAATATATATTATTAGTTCTAATTTATTTTAGTTAAAATAATAATTTATTAATAATATGTTTTATTATTTTTATTTATACTAAATTTAGAAGTTAATCTCAATATTTAATGAAAACGAAAGAACTATATTTTTTTTAAAACAAATATTATCTTAAATAATATTAAATATTATCTTGATTATCTAAAACTGATTTTTAAATGTTAAGAATTCTCCGTCATTATTCGTTTGGAATCTCAAATTAATGGATTGATACCCTATTACCCATGGTTAAAAGATGGATGTCCTCGTAATTAACCTTCATTTTGCTCAAAACTTCAGAAAATTATATCAATACTTTTTATGGATTGATACCCTATTACCCATAGTTACGAATTTCATTATTTTTTGTATGAAGCATGATACAACAACACTTATGAACTTCCCTAAACACCAACACCATCACATTGACCAAACATAGAAAACGACAATAGCCAACAAAACAAGGATAATAATATATGTCAGCATCTAACTTTGCCCCTCCACTAAAACACAACAACAAAAGGAGCGAGAATAAAAAATTTGTGTACTCAAAAAAATTCCCTCGCCACCCTCGCCCCTCCCCTTGAAACACAACTAAGTGAAAAATGGAAATCAACAACGAACAAGAAGAACTTTATATGATTACATAAATGACACAAAAAAACGATATACATTTTGCAAACATTGATTCAAATGATGCCATGACCATCCATCGATCCATCCACAAGAAATCTTTATGGTTAACACTAGTCCACATTTCATTTATTTGTGTCTATTGTAAAATGATTAGAATGGAGGGCTAGTATTTGATGAAGAATTGTAATGTTGGGATAATTTACTTCAAGCCATATAAGGATATTGACATAACTTAGTTTTGGTTTTGCAGACTCAAAACTAGATGCAACAACATTGTCACCTAGAATGACATTACTAGCCATGTCGTTGATGTGTTTATCACAATGAGTAGGAGCATTTTCTTCTAGTACCTTATTCTAAATTTCTCCAACAACAAATTAAACCTCTCAAGACTTAAAAAAGTTGGATGTAGTTAATGAGGTGGTAGCAATATCATATCCAAGACCTGTTCATGATGTGCCCATTGCATGACGAATAGGAAGAATGATTCTGTGTCCATTCTTCCCAAATTCTCCTCTAGTATATCCCATTTTTCCTGGTAATTGGGACCCAATACTAGTAGTATGTTTTTCAAAATTAGGTGTAACAAAAGGATATGATGAATGATGATCATCAACATCAATTTTATGACAACCAAGTTCATTAGGTGTGGAAAAAGGTGAACTTGGAACTCAACGACATCTATCTCCATCTCAACATTATGAAAATGAGCAAGTTCCAATTCAAGGTGCTTCTTAGCTTTTGCAACTTTTGAATAACATCATCCTTCGCAATCAATTTTTGTCACAAGGCCTTATAATATTATTCCAAATTTTGATATTTTTCCAACATTGAGTCTTTTAAATAACAATCCTCCATACCCCATTAATTATTTTACTCCTCGAGTGTCAAAAGTTTCTTCTTCAATTTTTCGATTTCAGTCATAAAAGGGCTCAACTTCCTCCTCCAAGCCAACGAGGAGGTGAATTTTCTCCTAAAATTCATTTACAAGAAACTGCAAATAATTTCCCATGGTTGAATCCATATTCTCAACCTTCTTCATTTTTTCAGTTATTGTAGATTGGATCCAATTCTTAAGAACTACATTCTCTATTTGCAAAAGAGATACAACTCACTACAGTTGAAAGACTTCATTACGATGTTTATGGAGTGCCTTTTTCTCATGAGGATACTGCAATATTTTACCTATATAGATAACACCAAGTTGGAAAATTTGTTTCCATTAGCCATAAAAGAAAATTTTCTACAAAACGAGGTTGGTCCAATGAACTTGCTTCATCCTGTTGACAAGGAGAGATACGCGAGTGACCATATTGTGGGAAAGATAGAGTATTACTCCCACAATGGTTAGCTTGAATTGGATGACTATGATTTCCACCTCATCTAACCTAAGGCTTTGTGCACGTGTTGGTTCAGGGTCTAAAGGTTGATGCTATGGGCTTGTTTGATGTCGTCATGACACTTGTGGAAAAAACCATATCTATCAATCTTAATTCAGGATCTACAGACTGACAAGGAACAAATCTCTTGAAATGCAAGCCCTATTTATAGTTTAAAAAATTGACATAAGATATAATAATTATGTTGTTACCTATGTCAACAATTAATTTAACAAAAATTAAAAAAATATAATTTAATATATATATATATATATATATATATATATATATATATATATATATATGTCTATATATATATATATATTTAATTTAATAAATATTTTATGTTTTATTAATACATACTCTTCTATATAGATATATAGTATTCATGTTAACCAATAATATCAGAACCGTATAGCATTGACTAAAAATAAAAAAGATTATTAGGCTAAATAACTAAATAATATAAAAATTAAGATAAAACTTCAATCTGCAAACTCTATTAATTAATCAAAGAGATTACACACATTTATACATGAGATACTCTCAAGATAGGAAATCTATCTTGACACACAATAATGTATATGAGAATATTTCAATCACTAAACTAGGAATATATAGTTCCTAGCTACCTCTATAATGTAGGAATAGGAATCCTTATATAGAGAGTTGCTAATCACACAAACAAGTAGAATTATATATTCACAACTCCCTCTTAATGATTGTAATTTATATACTAATTCACAAAGTCTAGTTGTGGTCAAACATAACCAAGGATATGTCGACATCCATATAAAGGAGCAACCATCCACTGAAATGCATGGGTACCAACCACTGCAACCGCTAATCTCATAGGATATCCTTCACATACATGATTTTGTCAACCATTATCACTGCATATATGTACTTGTATCAAAAAATGTGTCTGCGACTTAAATTCACCACAAATGGGAAAATCCCATGTCCAGAACTGCCAAAAAATGTGTCTGCGACTCAAATCAACCACAAACGAGCGAATTCCATGTGCAGAACTACCAAGAGAGAGAGAGATCAGCGCCTTTCTAAGCCAAATATTCACGTCCAAATAAAAATCCCTAACAGTCGTGCTGATTGCGCCTTTCGACGTGACTGTCAGATAGAAAAACATGATGACCATCTTGTGCTCAGAAACAACAATATATGAGACCTGTGAGTGAGGTGTTTACTGCAGTCCACCTACTCCTGTGAGCATCTGCTTCCTCGTAAAATTCGGGCACCAGAGTTTACAAAGCATTTCGAAGCCACCACATAGCTTTGTATGTGGTTTCCAATTCACCACAAACCATCACTTTAAAGTGACAAAAGATTGTTTACCAACCATAAATCAGACTAAAACGTGGTTCTAAAATAAAGATTTAAACAATGGAAACTAATAATGCAATTACTCTCTGTTGGGGCACCACGAGATCTGCACCCCCTCCTTAACACATCAATCCTGAGATCCTGCAAGGCTCTTGAGATCTACGCCCTCTCCTTAACACAACAACGTTTGACTTCTTTCCCATGAAAATTGTTCACCGATCACCCACCATAATTAGCAAAGACATGTGTGCCAGCCTTTAGCTCAATCAATTTACATGGCTGAAAACCTTACTCAACTTACAAGCATGAACTACCATTCTTCATATGCAGATCAGCTCTACCAATATATATATATATATATATATATATATATATATATATATATATATATATTAATTTAACAAATATTTTATGTTTTTATTAATACATACTCTTATATATAGATATATAGTATTCATGTTAACCAATAATATTATAAACCGTACAAGACATGACTAAAAATAAAAAAGCTTTTTTAAACTAAATAACTAAATAATATAAAAATTATTCATAATATATTGACATTATTTAATTTAATATATTAGATGCTCTCTTTTACTTTAAATATAATAAGAGCTCTAAAGTAAAAGAACTCTTTTATTATTTAAATATAATAAGAGCTTTAAAGTAAAATAATAATAATAATAAAGTTAATAATTTATACTACTTTAAATAGAATTTATAAAAGCTCTCTTCAAACAAATAAAGTATAATGCAATAATAATAATAATAAAGTGGAAAAGCTCTTCTACTATTTAAAGTATATTTAAAGCAGAGAAGCTCTTCCATTTTATTATTATTATTATTGTGTTCTACTTTATATAGAACGCTATAAATTCTCTTTAAAGTAGAATAGCTTATTAACTTCTATATTATTAATTTGGTGATTATGAAATACATTATATTATTATTTTTTATTATAACAAAAACATGTAGAAAAAATTCTGAAGCTTTTATTCATTTATAGTAAAAAAACTCTTTACTTAATTATTGGTTTTATTGCATTATTATTATGAGAGACTACAATAATTTTGCCGATTGGAAAAGAGATTGCAGACTGCATGGAAGTTCTATTTAGAATAGAACACTACTTTTACTTTATTATTGTTATAGGAAAAAAACCAATGATTTGGAATCTCAAGAAACACCTTGCAGAATCCATAGAAGTTATATTTAAAGTATGAGAGTACTTCTCCTTATTATTATTATTGCACTTTAAATTTAAATTATAGATATAAGAGTTCTTCTTTGTCATTATTATTAGAGGTTTTATAACCTTCTATTGAAGTTGATATTCGTCCTAAATTGATTTGGTTGAGAGAAGCCAGCATATGAAATTATCAAAGTTTATCTCGACTGATACGGATCATCAGAGGGATGGCTGACTTTATGTTTCCATCCCATTACAGGTATCTATAGTTATTTTTTAGGAGTTGTTTAAGGAGAAATTGCTTGGATAGCTAAAAGCTAAAAGTGGAGGGGCAAAAGAAATTTAAAAAATTTTAAATTTAAAAATTAAGAAAGTTTAATAATTATAATTTGGATTTATAAAAATTACTGTAAGATTGCTATCTAAATTCCATAATTTTCAGAAAACAATCTAATTAGACGACATATTTCTCATACAAAAATATTCTAATAATAATAAAATTATAATCTAGATTTACAAAAATCAGCCAGATAGAATCTTACTTTACTATAATTTTATAAAGAAAACACAACCAGAATTTCTACACCCATACTCCAATAATATATGCTCTAATTGCAGACTTTATGGGGGCAAAAAAAAAATGATGGTGGATTCTCGCTGTGTATATCTGCTGAGATTATATGAATATGTACTATATATTATCAATATATTCAGTGTGCTTTTTTTCTTTCTGAAAAAATAAATGCTCCAATAATAATAATAAATTATAAGAATTATTTTAATCTACGGATGTGATGAATCATTATTATTATTGATGGTCGCGACAATCTTGGTAACTCAAAACCAAGTGTAGGTTACGGAAAGTTATTGGAGTCCTCAAACGCGTTTTTTGAGGGCGATAATTTTACGTTAGGATATATTAAATGGTTGGTAATATTTGGATGGTAAAACTTTATTTTTATAGTAAAAATAAAAATATTATAAATGGTTTTAGCATTATTAAAAATCTATGGGCATTTTAAATTCACAACTTTAAATTTATTATAATTAAAAATATGCACACTTCAAATTTCACAATTTCATAAATCTAATTTAATTTTTTTAGAATTGCAATTAAATTAAAATAAAATATTTGTATAAAAAACTTTTTTTAAGAGTAAAATGGTACTTATTTAGAGTAAGCGTTATAAAAAGCCATAGTCTAACTAGATTATTTTTTGGCTCTGAAAATCTTGGAAATTTTCGTCAAATTTTAAGAAAATCCGGAAGAGATTTTTGTAAATTCACTTTATAACTATCAAACTTTAATATTTTGGGTGCTTTAGGAGTTTTTGATGACGCTGAATCCATTTCTATTATCAAAATCATAATTCAAACATTGTTACTATAAGATTTTTTAATTTGTTTTGATCCAAATTCCAACCATTTTTAACCGTCCAAACAATTCCTCGATCTCGTTAAACATCTCCTTACCAAAAAGTAAGGCTCAGCCTCCACTCCTGACCCGTGGGTAGAGCGGCCGTTGAGAAGTTCAATGTAGCAGTTTAGTCCTGCAGTGACGATGAATTTAACTTTCAATTTTCAACAATTTTAAAAAGATTTATCCTCAACTTTTATTGCCAATCATATAATCGAATTAAAGAAGGAAGAAGTTGAGGATTTTAAATCTTAGGCCAAGAGTAATCTAATCTTAAATTTTGTTATTGTTGACCTTTTATATTTAAATAAAAATATTATATTTACCATTGACATTATATATTTATATTATATATTTAGATAGAAAATATAGTTGGGTAAAATAAGGACAATGACTTTCGCTATAATTATTGGTTATTAAAAATATTAATAATTAACTAAAATTTGTGATTGCAAGGAATTTATGTTAAATTTTAAAAAAAAAATTTAATTGGAAATTTTAAATTAAAAATATACAAAATATTTTTTCTCATAGTAATATATATATATATATATATATATATATACATCTATATATATAAATAGATAACAATAATCTAATTTTAAAGTGATGGTCAAGTTAGACACCAAATTAGTGTATGACAAGGGAACTTCTTCCATATGGTATTCAATTGTTAACGTTTACAAAATTATACATACTCTACTCTTTTTAATTTGAACCAAAGCCCCCTTAAAACGTCTTACATAGAAAAACATAAATTGTATATTAATCATTATAAATAATATTATTACAATATTTAGTACTAAAATTAAAATATTATACATAGAAACCATTTTTTTAACTTAGAAAAGTTTTCCGGTTTATTTTTAGGATGTAATTTGTCCAAAATATGGTAGGAAGAAATCACAAGTTTGATGGAAGTGCCCTAGGGGGTTTTCAGGGTGTTGAATCCATATAGGCAGTAAAAAACCATTTAAATAACACAAGTCAAGATTTCACCTAAACTTTTTTCACCAAATTTTAGAAAATCCATAGAAAACTCCAAAATCCTATTAAAAACAACTCATTTTAAACAAAAAAATACCATATAAAAAGAGAAATAATTACACATAATGACATTTAATGTTGATATATTAATAATGATGATGATGGTAACCGTCTGTTAAGACCAATGCAGTATATCTGACCTTAATAAAGGAGAAAGAATCTAAGTTTGATTCTTCAAAATCTTGTTTCTATGGTCAAAGAGAAGGGAAATAAGTGCTCCAAGATCGTTATAGGTGGGCTCGCTTAATATGTCAAGAAGAATGGAAGTGTGGCAAATGGTAGGCAATTGAGAGCAAATGTGAGTAAGAGTAGGGAAGTCTAAAAGGAAGTGCTTTTCATCTTCCACATGCTTAGAATCACAAATCTAAAAGATTCTATCGTTCTGTTGTGTAAATAAACAACCCCCATTATTTTAAGCCACAATTACTTTGAATAATAATGGGTACCCTTTTAGTTTTTAGGGTTTAAGCAAATAAAACGTTAGAATATTTATTTTTATAGGAATAGGGGTTAAAAAGGGATGAAAACCTTAAGAATTGGCTTTCCAAATGCCTAAGCGGAGATAAATCGCATTTCAAAAATTAAAAAATCATTTACATAACGAAAATAATGAGTTAAAACATTTTGCGATGCAATGAATATTACCAAAATGGTTTTATATGACGAAAAATCCATATTTTAAAGTTAAATCCAATAAAAGATACCACAGGGACCAACTTATGCCACATCAGCTAAATCACAATTTCTCCCAACAATCTCATTTTCTCCTGCTCTTACTTGCCGATGCGATAAAGCGTATCACATTGCATTATCGAAAATAACTCAACCATGCTATTTTGTTACCACTCACAATCATCGATGCGATAAAGTGATCGCATCGCAGATTGCATATCCCACCCCCATTACACAAACACATACTGCATTTTTTTAACCTCACCGATATTGCGACTGTGATGATGCAATCGATAGAAATGCTAGCTCATCAATATTTAATGAATATATTATGCACGTGGCATGATGTAATGCGATAGATCTGGTTTTAATTGAGAAATTATTATCAGTTATCAATGTCATAAATTAACGATTTTATGACCCATACCACCATAATCATTTCCCTACAATGAGCATTCAATTCATATCCCATCAACATGCAAAGTCTCATCCATTTGCAATGTTTCTATTTACTATGATATTTTTGTGTATTGTAAAACTCAAAGGTTCCTCCTTCCCACTTACTCTTTCTTACTTATATAGAGGCAAGTTCGAGTAATCAAAGTTCTTCTGAAATGTCTAATGCTTTGAAGAAACAAAAGAAGCATATGGCTCCCGTTAATCCCATGCCTACTACTTTAGAGATAACAAAGATGTTTCCCTTGTTCACAGATACAACTTATGCAACTAAAAGTGGATCCTCTTTGTGGGAATCTATGTATAAGCTAATTTGAAGATGATAAAAAACGCAAAATTCAGAGAAAAGAAAAAACATATGCTCGAAATTCTTCTGAAGCTACGATTGGAGATGTATCCAATTCATTTGTTCACCGAATTGCAACGAGGCCTAAGGTACTACCATATACTGATATGGTGAGGTGGATTATCGAAAAATCTTAATATCGGGGACAAAACCTTCCTTACCAGTAGAGGAACAATGATTGGTTCCTTTAAGGCAGAAGACCTGAAGGAAATGTACCATCTTCTTAACCTTGATAAGATTTATGATAAAGAATTCCTGCCAAAATTCTCTAATGAAAATTAGCTCAAATCAGCGACAATAAAGCAGTGGAGGAGTAATCCTAACAAACACAAGAACGATGAAAAGGGTATGTATTCTAGTGATTCTCTCGCAAATCCATATTGCTATATATCAGCTATGATGTCTGGACTTTTTGGTCAGTTAGACACAACTAGATACTCAATACAATGGGTTCCCCTTATGGAAGAAGCAGCTGAAGCTTATGTTATGGATTCTGGAAATATTCTTTCAAATAATGTTGCCACCCAAATTTTATAGTACAGAAAGAATTGATCTATCTCTTCTAAAAATTTTCCCCCATTTTACATGAGTTGTTATATTATGGATGTCGTATGTTTTAGACCAGATTTTCCAGCCATGGGATAGAAATGGACTACACAATATCCCCTTCACATTCATGTATTTCATTGTATTCTCAGGGAGTCCAAATATTAAAGTCATTTTTACAGAATCTATCACCGAGTTATACTACCCCTTCTTGAAGTTGTTTTTAATGAGAAAGCCCCCAGACTTTCCAAAGAAGCCAAACCTAACTTTTCTTCTATAGGAAAGTGGTTTGGTGATGAGTCATTCACCTATGTACAAGTATTTTAGAGCCTAGCTCATCAACATGCCTTACCACTATATGTTCCTGATAAACTTCTCGCAAGAGAAATTGCATACCAATTTGTGGGAAATGGTCTGGCCATATTTTTGAAAGAAGCTAATAAGGCATTATGGCCTTACTTTCCAATTAACTGTGGTGTGTATGGACTAGACAACTACAAGCATGCTATACTGGAAATTGGTCAAATAGAGTGTTTGAAATTGTTTACAATTCAAAATAGGCAATATGATCCCCTGAAAGTGGCCAACAACTTCACTACTCAAGTAAAAATCAAACCCTTTATGCACGAAGAGGATGATTTTGACGACTTGTTTGGGTCTGTTGAAAACTATGTTGTAGTTAAGAAGTTGGAAAATTTACGCCTTCACCCACCACAACTATTAAAGTTTCATCAATACAAGAACAAGGGATTGGAGACAATTCCACTCAACAGCTTTGATGTTTCTCAAAGCATGACTCAAAAGGAAAATGAATAAGTTATTAAGGAAATTGATGTCCTTAATAGACCAGATCAAGAGAAGTCAGTTGAATTTAAAACAATAAATTAGGATTTCCCCAACAATCTCAAATAATTCTGGAAATAGTTTGACCTCAATCTCCAAGAAGAACAGTCAGCCATGATTATTGACCAACAACAGAATTCACAAAATACCCCTTCTACAAGTCAGGACCTGTTTACAGCTGGGCCCTATGACAAAATCATAAGTACTGAGAGAATGGAATACATCCCGACCTTCCCAACCTCTAAAATTATTTTAAATATTTAAGAAATCCCTCCTTTAGATATCTTTTATAGTCCTAGGCACGAAGCAGTTGTTAACAGGAAAAAGAAAAGGAGAAGAGCAGAACATGCCCATACTATAACTCAAGAAGATATGTCAATGGACGTTATTTGGAAAGATACCAAGTCAGATCCTTCAAAGGATCTAACTCGGTTAACAGTTTGCAAGAGATTATGCATCTAAAACTACTGACAAGGCATCAGAAATTCATCAAATGATAAAGAAAAAAGATGAAAATATACTTCAACTAGAGACAAAGTTACAATCAGAAAATCATAGTGTTAGTCAACAGCTACAGGTACAAATTGCACAACTACAAGAGAGCCTCCATCAATTGAATATTCAACATCAAGGTGAAATTAGTTCTAAATATGCTTATATTCATCAATTACAACTCTCCATTGAGAAAATGAAAGATGTTCCAAATATTGATGAATATGAGCATGATCCCTTGGGATTCATAAGTAAGTTAAGGGTCAAATTCAAATTGACCACTTGTATTCATGAGTCAAAGCCTGAAGTTGAAAATTATTCCAACCAGTTAGAGTGGTTGGAAAATACTTTATAAGAGGTGGAGAAGCAAATTGATACTAGTTCCATTCTGCTCACTCGAGCCCCATAGGATAGAAATTCAAAGAGGACAAGAGAGGAAGGCTCTTATTCTGTAGAGACTACTTCTAATACCAAATTCAAGCTAATGTATAGGAAAAAGGAAAAAATGAATCCAGTGATTGAACATGAAAAGATAGTTGAAACAGTTGAAGTCATTGATACAGATATAGTGGCTAGAGATGATGCACCTCTAGCAGTGTCAGAAGAAACACAACTGCCATCAACCTCCAGTGCACAAATCATTCAAAAACAACATAGTGCAGAGGTTTCACCATCAATAAAACTAGTGGATAAAGAGAAAGATATAATAAAGAAGTACAAAGAAATTAAATTGAAGAATGAAGCATTGAAAGCTGTAACTTATGCCCAGTATTGGAAACAAACTCCTAGTGACCAAAACATGTTATTTTCAGCTTTTTATTACAAGACTAGAAAGATGAAAATGACATTGTTGCAGCCAATAGTGCAGGCTGCAAAATCATCAACAGATTACAAGAAAACAATATTTGAAGATCCTACTAAATATGTGCATCCCATAGATCAGATTTAGTTTCATAAACATGCTGGAGAAAATATCTATTCCACTATGAAAAACAAGAATTTAAGTGTCCAAAAACTTCAAAATTCTCTACAGAATATAAGAGCACAGTTAAAACTAGAGAAAGCTTCTTCACAAGAAAAGGATAATAGGATAAAATCACTTGAAGAATTGATCATGGAGGTTAGTTATGATCCAAAGAAAATCAAAGTAGCAGAAGAGCTTATCAAGAAGAAGAATGCAAACGTAGCTTCTTTGAAGAAACAACTCAAGTTACCACCAACAGAACATCCACAAACGAAAGAAGTTTTGGAGAATAAAAATCAGAAGGATAAAATGATGAATCTCATCATTTAGTTGACATCTCAACTGAAAGAGATGGAAAATGAAATGGAAAAAATAGTGCAGGAAAAGCAAGCCAGCATGGAAGCAATCCCTATTACTACCATTCCAATAGCTTCAACATCAACTCCATTACCTACAGTAGTTCCAGTGACAAAATAAGTTCCAGCAACTACACCAGCAACAGCAACAGTCGTGCCAACATCTCATCTAAATGATGAGGCAAGTAAATTGATTAAAGCAATGCAAGACATGTCAATACAAACTAATAAGATCAATAGGATTAAAGAACAAGTGAAAAACCTAGAAGTTGAAAATAAATTGGCTCAAGTAATGTATAAAGTCCAATCACAGAAAATAAACAGATTGACTGATAGAATTCATAAGTTAGAAAAGGAATTATCACTGAAAGAACCACTAGCCCAAGCAAAGAAAAAACTGTGGGCCAATATAATTAACTTTGTTAATGATATTTGGCCTTCTATCCAAGTCATATTTGAGCATAAGGAATTGATAAAGGAGGCTGTTAATGCAATTCAGAAATTCAAAGAAGAGCTTGGAAAGAAACCAGAGGAAGCCACTGAGATTATAAAATTCCTAAATTCTAAAAACAAGTAAGAATTAGAAGAACTTGGTATAACGGATAGGACATAAAACATCTTAGAGGTGAAAAATGTTATCTCTAAGAGAAATCTGATGATACAACTTGAAGACAAATGCCAAACAATAAAGCTTGTGGTAAATAGATTCATGAACAAATTTGATATTTTGAGGCAGAAAGGTCTGCCTAATCCATTAGTAATCAATGACAAACTGATGAGGCATGAAGACTATGATAAAAATATCAAGGAAGTAGTGAAAGAGACTTCCAATAATTCAGCAGTGAAAGGGGTTCCTATAGGCAAAGTACTCCTTCATACTTTAGAGAACTTATTCTTCCTTCAACATGAGGTAAATCATATTTTTGTAAACAAGCCTACATTTTCCAAGTATACTAAGGCTAATGAGATTTACAGGAGGATGGTAAAAATTAAACTTCCAGATGAAGAAGCCTGGGAGAAATGGTGTGATTTACTGTGACATGTAAAAGTAAAAAATAGGTAACAGAGAAGTCAAGTTAAAAAAAAACAGAGCAGGCAGATAAAGAAAAAACAGGGTTAAAGATGAAGACAGATAAAAGACAGAGTTAAAAGATAAGTCGGATGACAAGAAACGTGAAAGGCAAGCCAGCGTGAAAGCCAACCAGCGTAAAAGACAACAAATATCAAAGAAACAAACAACAAATCAATAAAACAGGGACAACTTACATTTAGTTAAATATGTGTCTCTATCTTCTTTCATGAAGATATTTTAATTCGCTTGAATAAATCCTGGTTAGTTAACAGGATATTTTGTATTGTGTTTTTGTATAAATACTTCATCCATTCGAAGTATTGCAGGTGGATTCTTGAACATTTCTATAGTTGAATTGATCAACTACGAGATATTTTATTGTAATTTTTCCAAGTCGACAGACAGGACAATAATAAAGGCATTTCTTTACAAGATTCATGTGTTTTTCTACTTCAGGGAAGTATATTTCAATTGTTCATGTTATTTTCTTATGTATTCCATAAAATTGCATGTTTTTCTAAATCTGAATGGTATAACTGGAATTTTATTGCAGAATTTGTTTAAGTACACTTTGTTTTGAACTATTATCCATTTTTATGTTTTCTTTTTATATTTGGTTAAGGGGATCCTTAACTGCCCTCTAATCCTGATTAACCTCCTTCACCTTCCCTCATTATCTAGTTTAAGGAATCCTTAACTTCTCCTTGATCCCGATTGAAAATCACTTCACCTTTTAGCCTAAAATACCTGATTTTGCTCAACTACCTTGCACTGTAACACTTCTTTTATAATTTGTTTCTATTCTTTTTTCTTGATATATTGACTCCATCACCCAATGGAAATAGACAGGCACCTATCCATCTAAGCCAGTAATTCCACCAACAAATTCCTCTTCAACCTAAAGTTTTATTTCCATATTCAAGTGTTCCAAGTACTTATTCTAGTGTTTCAATATCATCTTTGAGCACTTCAAGTTCATCTTCTAGCACTTCAAGCTCATCTGCAAGCACTTCAAGTTCATCTCCAAGCACCACTAATTTACCTCCCATTCAAGCTAGAATATTAGCCATGGAAACTAGATATGTTCCTTTGGTCTTATAGGCCCCTTTACATGCCATGCCACAGGATTACCAGAGTAAAAATTTGCAGCTTAATGGTACAGGTCAATATATTGATCAACAACATGTAAATAAAATGACTAATTACTTTGAATTACATGAAATTGATGAATATGATGTACAAATGAGATTGTTTGCAGAAACATTAGCAAGAGATGTTAAGAAATGGTTTAAAGCTTTACCTACCAATCATATATCTCATTTCGCTGCTTTCCACCAATTGCTTATTAATAGATGGGAAAGAAAGAAAAACCATTTACAAATATTATATGAATATGAAAACATTAGAAGAGATCCTAATGAATTTGTTTAGGATTATTGTACTAGGTTTGACATCATTTACATTGCAATTCCTGCAAATGTCCAACCTCCACCAGACTTAGCTCTAATCAAATTTCTCGATGGTTTTGATACTGATATGTCTTATTAATTGAGAGAAGGAAACCCTGAAACTTTAGAATAGATGCGGGGTAATGCAGTTAGTGTAGAAGCTAACTTATTAGCTAAACGAGCTAGGATGAGAAATGAAAGAAGAGTAATCATTAAGGAAGAACCATCCACTTCGGACATTAAGGTAGATAGTTTAGCTAAAAGTATGGAAAGAATAATGGATAGATTAGAAAACATGGAAGAAAACCTCAGTGGGAAAATCAACAACAAGGTCCCCAAATTTTAAACCCAAACTTTAGGAAAAATCCCAATACTGGTAAATCAAGAGAAGAAGCACCTGATCAACTGATTAGACCACCTTTCCAAGAAAAATATGTTGAAATTTCTCAACAAAATGAAGAAGACTAGGACACCCAGATAAACTTGATGGGAATAAATGATGAAAATATTATTTTTCTCACCCAAGAAGAACAGGAATTATACATGTTACAACAATTATAGTTAGAATCTGGAGAGTCCTTTGACTATAAACAAGGCTATGAAACTGTTATTTATAAAGTTCACAAAAAATATAGTCGTAGAATTAAAAATAACACAGAAGCCCCTGTTAAGTAATCAATCCAAACACAAACCAAGAAAAAAATAGAAGCTCTTGTGTCCAAAGTGCTACAAATTCTCCCTAGAGAAACTTAGAAAAATTCCAGTCCAAAGATTGTAGACATAACATTAACTGATACTCAAACATCAACTGTTGCTAAAACTTCAACTAACACTCAAACTGTTCCAGACAAGAAAATTGAAAGTAAGACAGTAGAAACACAAACTGAAATATCAAATATTGATAAAAAAGATAAAAATACACAAACTACAATTGGTAAAGAGGAAATCATTCAGTTAGGAAAAACTCAAATACCATTTAACATCCAAATTGAGATAGCCAAATTGAAAATACCAGTCCCTTTAACAGAGTTGGTGAAAAAGTATTCATATAAAGCCCAAATCAGTGAAACATTGAACATAGGTGAAGGAGAAGATGGTTTTAACCTTAATGATGATCAACTAGAGTTATTATTTGGTCCCAAGGTAAATGGAAAACATCAACGGGGAGGTGTCCCTCCATTCTACATAAGATTGAACATTCATGATAAAATCTTACATAATGCAATGTTTGATTCAGGAGCATCTCATAACTTAATGCCTAAAGCTGTCATGGAAAAACTGAACTTAGATATGACTAGACCATACAAAGACCTGTTCACCTTTGGTTCTAGTCAAGTTAAATGCCTTGGCTTGATAAAACACTTTTGTGTAGCTCTTCTCCAATACCCATCTAAGAGTATTTTCATGGATACTGTAGTTGCTAATATCCCTCCAAAGTATGGAATGTTATTGTCTCGCTCATGGGGTGAAAAATTACAGGATCACTGCAGTTAGGCATGTCATATGCTACAATTTATGTATTTGGTCACCCAAAATAGATTTATAGAGAAATTTTGATGAAATGCATGGTCGGTAGTGCAGAATAACCATAGAATTATCCTATTTATTCCCTACATTCTGATATGGACTCTTTTATCCTATGCAATTCAGACACTAGCAAAGACAAAATCACTGTTGTAGAATAGAAACATAAAGAAATTGATAGTGACAATATAACTCATGAGTCTATGTGGAATTTAGATTTCGATGGTTCTGTAAATAGATTAGGAGCAGGAGCAGGAGTATGGATCTATAACTTAGAGAATGATCATTCGAAAGGACATGCTTTCATGTTAAAATTTAAGTGCACTAATAACATGGCAGAGTATGAAGAATTAGTGTTAGGACTGCAAATTGTAAGAAAACTTGGAGCCAAGAGAGTTTCTGTCATGGGAGACTCAGAACGTATCATAAAACAAATAAAAGGAGAGTATCTTGTGAATAATCCTTGACTTAGGCAATATGGAGAAACTATAATAGACTTGATAAATTGTTTTCTTGAAACTGACTTTGTTGTTATTCCAAGAACACAGAATATGCAAGCTCATAGTTTGGCTACTTTTTCCAACACATGGAGATTACCTTTTCATCCAAATCATCAGTACACTACAAAGGTAAGACATAGGCCAACAATACCTGATAATTTGAAATATTGGAAAATCTTTTCACAAGAATCACAAATCTAAAATTTTATGAGTGTTGAGGGAGAGTTTCAAAACTGTAATATAGATAATAATTGTACATTAGATTATACCATAAATAGTGAGATAGATGTAAATGATGTAGATAAAACTGAACCAACTAGGTTAATTAAAGTAGAAATAGATAAATTAGAAACTGTAGAAATAGAGGAATTAACTAATGATGAATAAAAAAAATTAAACCTTAAAGATAACATTTTTCCTAAGGGATTAGCCCCATTAGAAGATATTTTTGACTCCAATGATGTAGCTAGAAAACCAAAAATGGAGCCCCTAAGGTTAGATATAGAATAATGTAACATAGGGATAGAAGAAAAACCCAAGCTCATCAAGATATCCAAAGCATTACCTCCAACTGAAAAGCTGAAGTACATTAGTTTGTTTAAACAACTTCAAGATGTCTTTGCGTGGAGTTATGAAGACCTCAAGTCTTATGACACCAACATTATCCAACATAAAAACACCCATCAAAGAAAATCATAAGACCTATAAACAAAAGCTTAGGAGATTATTCATGTTCTTATGCCATTGATAGAAAAAGAAGTTAAAAGGATGAATGAGGCTCAAATCATAGCCCCCATTAGATATTTTGATTGGGTCTAAAATTTAGTCCCTACTAGAAAGAAAATAGGAGAAATCAGACTCCGTGTTGATTTCAGAAAATTAAACAAAGTATCTCTAAAAGATAACTATCCTCTCCCCAAAATGGACCACATTTTATAGAGGGTAGTAGGGTCATCTAGAATTTCATTACTTGATGGATTCTTTGGATACCACCAAATCTTAGTCTAACCTGAAGATCAAGCAAAGACTGTGTTTACCACTCCATGGGGAACTTTCATGTATTTGAAAATTCCCTTTGGATTAATGAATGTTGGAGCTACATTCCAAAGAGATATGGACATAGCTTTCACAAAGGAGATACATGAATTTTTAGTCATTTAAGTAGATGATATCACAGTATTTTCCAAAAATTCATTAAATGCAAAAATTTTGGTATTTCCTTGAATCCTAAAAAGACACTCTTTGGATTAGAAGAAGGAAAACTCCTAGGACACATAATTTTTAAAGAGGGTATTAGAATTGATCCAGCTATAATATAATAAATCTTAAACATCAATCATCCTAGAAACATCAAAGAATAACCCGCATTCTTAGGTAAAATAAATTTTCTTAGAAGATTCATTTCTAATTTAGTGGAATTGATGATAGAATTGAATAAAATGTTAAAAAAGATTCAACACTTAAGTGGACAGTATAGGCTAAATAGTCTTTTGAAGCAATAAAAGAAGCTCTCACTTAAACACCTGTCCTCATAAGTCCTAATTTCAAAATAGATTTTATAATTTTTTCTTTTGCTTCAGAACACACCATTGTAGCCATCTTGTTGCAAAATAATGATCAAGATTATGAAAAACCCATTTCTTTTTTCAGTAAAACCTTAAAAGATGCAACACTAAAATAAAATATTATGGAAAAACAAGCACTTGTTGTAGTGAAATCTATAAGAGATTTTAGAGTGTATATTTTAGACTCCCACATAATTTCATATCTTCCAAACTCTATGGTAAAGGACATTCTAACTCGGAATGGGCCTGATGGAAAAAGAGGCGAATTGATTGCCATAATACAGGAATATGACATTGAAATAAAGCCTAAAAAATTGATTAAAGGCCAAGGTTTAGTCAAATTCATGGCTGAATCGAACTGTCGAGCCTTAGATATAAATTTCATTGCAGCAATAGATGATTAGGAAGAGATTCCGACTCCACATATCAGTGAATATTTTTTAGATTTACCCTAGTATGCAGACATCATATTTTTTTTACTCAACTTACAATCTCCTCCTGGTTTATCCAGAACTAAAGGTAGATTCTTAAAAATGCAAGCAACAAAATATTGTATCATAGATAATGCTTCATTTTGGAAAGATCATGGTGGAATTCTATTAAACTATTTACGGAAAGATGAAATTGGCAAAGTTATGCAGGAATTTCATGCAGGTGATTTTGGAGGACACCTTTACTGGAAAACAACTACTAATAAAATTTTAAGGGAAATATTTTACTGGCCTAATCTCTTTGCAGATGTTATAAAATATGTGACCTCTTGTCACAAATGTCAGATATTTGAACGGAATAAGGAACTCTTATCATTACCCCTCAAACCCATCTCTGTAGAAATTCCATTTTAGCAATTGGGTTTAGACTTCATTGGTGAAATTCACCCACCCTCCTTTTCCCAACATAAATGGATTTTGATAGCCACTGATTACTTTACCAAGTGGATAGAAGCCATCCCTTTTAGACGAGCCATAGACTCTGTCATTATCTCATTCCTTGAAAACAACATCCTTTCTAGATTTGGATGCCCAAAAAAGCTCATTACTGATAATGTTGTTGCTTTCAAATCCAAGAAAATGATAGACTTTTGTAACACATACCATATCAACCTTGGCCATTCCACTGCCCATTACACTCAAGGTAATGGACTAGCAAAATCTTCCAACAAAATCCTAGTTAATATCATCAAAAGGTTGTTAGAAGATAACAAGAAAACCTAGAATAAAAGGTTGGTCAATGCCTTATGGGGAGACAGACTAACTACAAAGAAATCTATTGGTACCTCTCCCTATCAATTAGTATATTAGAAGGATTTTGTTTTTCCATCTGTTAGCCTCCTATATCAATAGGTTTCATCTTTCATGATTGTCTTGATGGAAGTGTGGAATATGTTCAAACCTTCTTACTTGAGCAAAGGTGTTCCATATTGAAAAACCAAAAAAATAAAAAAATTTAAAAAATGTAAAGAGGGTATACACAAAGAACTATAAAGAGATTAAAAAGGAGCAAAAATAGGTCAAAAAAGAAAGAAATGAACCCCAAAAAATTGAACCAAGAAGAAGTGCAAATCTAAGTACACTACTTTTTCATCTATTGTAATAAAATAATTGTGTGCAGCTTGTGAAACTTTTGCCACAATTCATGAATAAGTCAAACTGTTTAAACTTGGCTTAGTCATATTTCAATTTCATGTTTTAGATTAGAAAATAAATATCTAGCCAAACAGTTTAATCTTGGCAGATAAGTAGCTAGGTAGAGTGAATAAAAGGTGCTCAACAGTTTAATCTGAGCCCTTGGATGTAATAAGGGTAGAAATAGATAGATTCATCATGTAAAAAGAAAAGATTGATCGGGGTTTGCAAGTCTAAATGCACCCTAATAAAGAAGACAAAATGGTAGTGTTAAGTAGACAAAATTTATAAGATGAGTATTTAGTGTTATGTGATGGTACTGTATGTTGGTTTAATCAAGCTTCTTTCATCACAAATGCAAACGGGGAAATACTGTGGGAAAATGCAATGGCAGAGTCAAATTCATTAACCTCCTCATCATTTTCCCCTCAAGGAGGTTTCACTAATTTCCCCAAAAATGCAGGTAATTTGAGATCAAAAGACTCAGAAACATTTCCTCGACTTGCAGGAGGACAGGTTATAAACTAATGATCAAGTATTCAACACTTATGAGATAATTCATCATTTGTTGTCTTCATCTTCTTTTCTAAGTAAAATCCTATTTTACTTAGGAAACTGATGCAATATTCCATAAAATTCCTCAAAACAACTTGTTATTCTAAGTTTAAGTGTTGAAGATAAAATGTTGCAATTTACTTCATAAGTTTTCACTTTCTTAGATGTGCAAAGATGTTTTGATTTTCCTTGCCCTTTTTCATATTAACATTTAACTCTATTATATTAAATCCCTAGTGAAACCCCTTTTCCTAAGTATATAACTCCCTTTTCTAATAAATATCCCCAAAACCCTTTATTATAATGTTTTACCAAAGTATATATTCCCGCACGTTGAAAATAAACACCCCGCTTTATAAAGCCCTTTGGTTAAAACTATAGCCTTATACATTAATCCCCGCCCTATGGTGAATTAGTTGTGTATTAATTAATTCATCGTATAATAAAATATATATAAAAAGCGTTAGACATATAATATATGTGTTTAACACAAAAACAAAATAAGTAGCGGAGTCTGTTGCCATAGTGTTCGATCACCGTAGCATCCTGGCCAAACTAACGCAAACCAATTTTCATAATTCCGCCAGGGTTAATTGATCATTGAGACTGATATGACCATTCCCGCTTAACTTCTCCCCAGGGTAATTAGATTACTAAGTTACACGTTAAAACCTTTTAAAACCCCGATGGGACCACCTTTGAAGTCGCACAAGTTCCCATCCCTTTCAACCGTCGGATCGTCCCTCCGTTGATCAACGGTCCTGATCAATCCCGCTGCCCATCCCGTGTGAGTTATTTAGCCAGCGGGGAGTGGGCGGTTTTTGACTATTCAACATTCCACGTGGCAAGCGTCCTGTGGAATCGCTGCCATCGCGTTTTTTACCGCCCTCGTCCAAAAGCGGTGCGGGCTTACCGCTTACCGCCTACCGCATACCGCCGACCCCACTCCCTTACGTCACCCCGTACGTCAAATGACGTCATCACCTCGAAAACGACAAAAACCCTTTTGACTTGTAAATAAGCCATTTTTCGCGTTTTTTCAGTCATTTTTAGTTTCCGAAAGAGACTAAACTCCCGCTGCAATTTTCAAATTTCACTGCAAATACACCAAATTACTCCGAAATTCCGCTGCACCAGTATTGAAGAACGTCCCCGCCATTGTTCATTACCTGTTGAAGAACCAGTTTCCATTAAAAAACAGGTATTTATCATTCCGCGCCCCGACTACAAGTTAAACTTAGTTTCCTGTGTTTTTCTCTGAAAAAGTGGTCAAAAGTCCTCTCTGAAGTCCTCATTGAAGATTTAAAACCTGTGAAGTTGCTTCCCAAACCTGCAAATTGTTCCAATTTCCTCTTTTGTCAGATATCCCGTCCGGTCTGCAAGAAAAACTGAAACCTCCATTTTGAATCCACAAGAACCAAAATGGAGGCCCCAACTGCTCTAAATGTCACTCCTTTGAATGCTCCTCACCGAGATTTGGACTATTTACCTCTCATAGATGAAGATTTCCAAATAAAAGACCTGCATTTTGATGAAAGTCCCCGTTTGAGCTTCTGTCGCTGCAGAGACGAACACTCAAAGGGGCAAGATCTTATAGGGTTGTGGGAATCCAATCTCCCGAGGTATTTTATTCCTACAGTCCACGTTTTCCCTGAAATCATTCATTACTGTCATGCAAATTATGATCCCACACAAAGAGCTGTATTAGCTCCTGATCAAAGTGTTTTGTTCCCTATAACACCTCAAGCTATCAATGCTATGTTACAATTTGAGCCAGAACAAGAATTAGCACCTCTATCCATGGAAGGGCTAATTGAGAAAACCAGACTGTTAACTCCAGAGAAATTGAAAGCAATGTGTCAGTACTTCATGTCACCTGAGCATCAGCCAAAAGGGACTCCCCCCTATAGTTTTTACTTTTTCAATCAATTGGGAAGGCTTATTGTGAATGTAATATCCTTTGTCTTAGGATTCAATACCAGTGAGTATGTTGACGAGATAACTCTGGCTTTGCTATCTATCTTTACCCCTAGGCAGCCTCCTGAGATTAAGTATGACTTTGCTTCCTTCATTGCCAACAAAATCCATGATCAATTTTTAAGGCTAGATGATGAAAAGGTTTTCAAGTACTCCTCAGTTATCTATCATCTCATAATTTTCTATCACTCAGACAAATTCCCTTTCCCTGTTCAGAAACTTGATGCTAAAGGTAATCTCAGGTTTGTTATTTTTTGGTCCCCCATCATTCATTTGTCCTCTGATTCTCCCTACTCTTATTCAGAATTCATTGATCAGTTTGTACATCCTGCTACAACCTTGTTAACAGGAGTATCTCCCCCCAGGCTTAGTACTGAGATAAGAAAGACCCTGCAATTGTCAAAGAGTTACAAAGTTGGGGATTGGTACTTGTACCAAAACCATACAGTCATCAGGATTTATGGATGTGAATTACATCCATTCAAGTTACCCAGATATGTACCAATGAGAAATTTTGCTTTGGAATACTTTAGACAGATGAACAACTCAGATGTAATCCATTTCTGCAATGTAAAGAAGAAAGCACAGTTAAGGATCAAAAGCCAGTTAGGTCCTTTCATTTGCAATTCTAGAGAAGCTGAGAGAGATGCAGAACTTATATTAGAGAGAAAATTCCAGACATCTTTCCGTTGGGTCCCTTATGACCCCTTGGGTTTCATTTGTGAAAGAAGGTTAAAAAATAAGTCATCTCCTTATATACATCACAGAATTCCTGACATAGAACAGTATGCAAATCAAGATGAATGGGTTAAAGGAACACTTGTTGAAGAGGGAAGTGGAGCTACCAAATTGAATAAACTTATGAAAGATGTTGAGAAGAAATTTGACCTAGAAGCATATGATCAAATGCAGGTACCATACATTGGCACATCTTCAGCAGCTACTCTACAACAAGCTATACAGGAAGACAGTCCATCAGTAGCAGCAGAGCCCAAGGGTAAAGGAAAAGAACCTATAGTTCAGGTCGTTGAAACCCTGGTCATGGCAGAAAAATCACAGAGTTCCAAAGAACCAGAACAATCTCAGGCTTCTCAAACACCAGCAAAGAAAATCCAAGTTCCAGAGATGCAAACTCCACTGAATGTGGAAATAGGGAAAAAGAGGCCAGCTCCATATACCACACCTTCAAAAGGAGCCCCACAAGTTTATCAAGCCAAAAAACACAAGTCTGATCCACCTCCAGATGTAGAGATTATAGATGAGGTATTTGATGATGGTAGGGAGGATAGTCAGCAAACAGGTACAGCAAGTGAGACAAACATAAGCCAGAAAGGGATACAAAAGCAGTTGAGCACTGAAGTTTCTTCTTTCAAACTGCCAAAGACAGATACTGGAGACATTAAGAAAACCTTCATTAATATCAAAACAAGGAATGAACCATTGAAAATGAAGGTCTACGATCAGTATATGAAAATGGCTCCTCACAATCAGCAAAGGTTGATGTTAGCATTTGATCTTTCACAAGGTAAAATGCAAATGAGCCACTTCAAAGCTAAGGTGCCAAAGCCAACTTCAGCAACAGATTACATCAGAACAAATTTTGAAGTGTTAGCAAAGGATATCCATCCCTTGGATCAGATAGAGCTTCATAGGCAAACAGGGGAAATGGTTTATTCTACTCTCACCAACAAAGCCATGGCAGCTTTAACACTACAAGATTCCTTGAATAATACTGTTGCAACATTGAAAATTGAAAGGGCCTCCTCACAGGCCAAGGACAATAGAATAAAGTCTCTAGAAGAGATCATTATTGGTTTGGGTCACAATCCCAAAGACACTAAAGGTATTGAGGCACTGATAAAAAAGAAAGAGGATGATATAGCTGCACTGAGAAAACAACTGAAAATACCAGCCTCAAGGCACCCACAGACACAGGAAGTAATAAAAGGAAAATCACAAGAAGAAATGATGGAGTTGCTCTTGAATTTGACAGAGCGACTAAATGAAACAGAAAAGGAGTTGGAAAAAGCATTGCAGGAACAGGAAATTCTCAAGCAGGCTTCAGCAACAGGAACTACAACTACAGGACAGCAGGAACAACCAGCTCAGGTAAACATTTCTAATTTGAATTACGAGGATTGAGTATGGAACCAAGAGTTTGCAACTAAAGGTCTGAGAAAAATGATGCGCACAAATGTGGTTTCAAGCGGAGAGGAGAAAATACTGGCCATCCAAAAAGGCAGTGTGACAACCTGGGGAAATAAAGATTGGGAGGAATTGGTTGAAACTGCAAAAATATCTTTCACTGGAAAAGCCTCTGAACGAAATAAATGATATTCTTTGGAGCAACATCATTGAATTAATAAGAGATATTTGGCCTTCCATTCAAGCTATTTTTGAGCAAAATGAGTTAGTCAAGATAGCACAAGAGGAAATAAACAAAACTAGACATGAATTAAGAGGCAAGCCGAAGCAGGCCCAGCAGCTGATTCAATTTTTGAATTCCAAAACAAAACAACAGCTTGCATTGTTAGGAATTGATGACAGAACAGGTGTAGTTTTGGAAGCAAAGAGAATTTTCACAAAGAGAACTTTCATGCAAAATCTAGAAAGAAAGTGTACTGATATTTTGGTCGACATCAACGTTTTCAGAGAAAAGTTTCAAACTCTGCTCGACAGTGAAATGCCAAGTCCCATGCTCACAGAGGATCAAATAGTAGACTTGGAAACTTATGAGAAAAGAATCAAAGCTCATGCTAAACATAAAGCTATAGGTTCTACTAATATAGGTTCTACTAGCTCATCAGAACCTGCAGTACCAACTGGGAAGAGTATTTATGAAAAAGTGAGGAATCTGTTTCATCTGGAGCATGAATTAAAATATCTATTTCCAAACGAGCCCACTTTTTATAAACTTACTGAAGCCGATGAAACTTTAAGGAAGCTCAGAAGAACAATGATACCAGATGATCAGTGGTGGAAGGAAATGCTGGAAATTTTGTAAAAAATGTTGTCAGGATAAAAGTTTATCTTTACTATTGAGTA
Organism: Pinus albicaulis; assembly: GCA_034641835.2. Lineage (NCBI taxonomy): Eukaryota > Viridiplantae > Streptophyta > Pinopsida > Pinales > Pinaceae > Pinus > Pinus albicaulis. Next base: position 75,045 of record JAXQQM020081256.1, read on the forward strand.
AATGGTAAAAAACAAAAATGCAGATGAAAGAGTATCAGATGAAAGGTCAAAGAGTATCCGTGAGAAGAAAGAGTATTCAACAAGTCAAAAGGAATACGCAAAGGACAGCACAGAGCCCTATTTTGAGCACTTATCCTTAGCACGTCCATGAAGAAAGGAACAGCACATCAGCCGTTATTCATTATTCTATTTACGAGACCATGTGTCTCTTGTTTGTTTGTAAATATGCTTTAAGTCAGCCTGAAATATTGGTTAGGATAGAGTAAGATTGTTAGGATTATTTTTGTATAAATAAGCCCTCAAAGAGAGTGTTGAAGGGTGGATTCTATTACTCTGCTGTAACATTGAGGTTTTCGGAATAAAAAGCTTTTGGACAAATTTACTTGTGGCTTACTGGATGACGTTTTGAAGCACTGGACTTGTTGCAGGATTCATGTGTTGGACTTCAGTTCAATAAGTTTTCCAACCCTTGTGTTTAAATTTTTATATTAGTTTATGCTATTATCATACCCATTTCTGAATAGTTTACATAAAGGACTGAAACAGAATTTGCTTAATTGTACTCTGTTTTCAAATGTGATTATTCTCGATGTTTTCTTCTGGATTAGTTATAAGCATGAATTCTTAATTGCTCATGTTTTGCTGATTTCAACATTGTTGATTACTGTAACAAAGAATCCTTCATTTCTCTTTGCTTGTAGTCATTTCTCTTCTTTCTCTTGAATATGGTGAAAGATTCTTAGTTGCCTTTCATCCCTTCAAGACCATCCATCCACTTTAAATTTTAAGGATTGTTCTCTGTCTAGCTATCTTGCCCTGTAATACCATCTTGTGTTTAGAAAATAAATCCAGTAAAGCCATCCTTAGACTCCATAGCCCAATGGACTGAAAGCCCTCAACCTTACCCTTAGTTTGTGGATTCCACCATTTTCCCAAAACAAACTTTGAATCTATAACTAGCCTAAAATCATTCAAAAACAAAGATAAATCATAAAGAGAGAGCCCTCTCTGGATGCAGATTGGCTAGATTCTGCATCTAAAGGTTGGTTTGTGGTTACCTCGGGTATACTTTCCTCTTACACAACTTCTAGGAAAACCTGAGTGATAACATAGTGGCGACCATACTGGGGAACTGAATCATTTTATTGATATTATTGTTTGATTTATAAGCTATGGACAGAGTCTGAAGATCAACCAGGTAGCCTTTGAAATTGCTTTTGCTATGCAAATGCAAAAGTAAATAAATGTTGTTTCAGTCTATCTCTGATTTAGCTTATAAGTTGAATCTTAGTTTCAAATTTTTCAATCAGATTCTCTAGTTTAAACAGATCTTTGAGGAAATTTTAATCACATATCATTATTTCTTAAAGAATTTGTAGAAGTTGTATTTATTTTGTAATTAAAACCCAAAATCCAAAAACACATATTCTAAGAAAACTGGCTTCAGAAAGGATTCGACATACTAGGTCAAACCCTGACCCCAATCCACCACCAATATTTGAAAATCCAAACCTGATCCCTAGGATTCTTAGAAGACAAGGAAGTCGAGAAAGTTCTGAAAGAGAAAGTCAGGAAAGTACAGGTAGTTCTAGACCACTCTCTAGATCTGCATCTTGTCCTGTGAAAATTATTTATATTGATGACATTCCTTTTGATGCACGATTTGAAACATCTTTGTTTGTAAATTTCTCTGAGACTGAATTATCTAGATTAATTCCGGATCCTTTGTTCTTTGAAGATTTGCAATACAGATTTGTTTCACATCATCTTGACAGAGAATTGCATAACTCCATTCAATCTGAGCAAGCCTTTGAAGAAAGCTCAAACATTTCTGTGATAACTGAAGCATCTCCGAGCTCAGCCACTTTTCAAACACCTGTTAGACCTCCATTTTCTCCTATTAGACCTCCATCTCCTCCCGTAAGACCGCCTTCTCCTCCTACTAGACCGGCTACTCCTGTCACTCCACTTTATCTTACAATGGCCAATCGATATGCCCCTTTAATATTACCAGCCAACCCTCTAGCTTTACCACCAGACTACCAAAGTAAGATCACACCTTTTGACGGATCAGGTACCTACACAGCTCAACAACACACCAAAAGGATGACAGATTACTTTGAGTTTTATGAGATCGATACTGATGATATCCGTATGAGAATTTTTGTACAAAGTCTTACCGGAGAAGTTAGAACTTGGTTCAGGGCTCTCACCCCGAACAGTATTGCTGACCTAGAAGCTTTGTATAGGGCATTTTTGAACAGATGGGAGAAAAAGAAGGATCCTCTCCAGATCCTATCAGAATTCGAAAAATTAAGAAGAAGACCAAATGAAACCGTACAAGATTACATCATAAGATTCAATGAATCATATCATGCAGTTCCTCTGAACCTAAGACCCCCACCTAATAACGTGTTGGTCAAATTTCCAGACGGTTTTGACTCTGATATAACTTATTCTCTTAGGGAAAGAGCTCCACAAACATTAGAGGAAATGCAAAGCATAGTGGTGAGTGTAGAAGCAAATCTGATAGAAAAACGAGCCAGAGCTAGGGCAGAGAGAAGAATGCCTATGAATGAAGAACCTTCAGCTTTTGAAAAGAAGCTGGATGCAATCATTAAAGGTATGGAAAGATTAGGTGATAGAGTGGAAACCATTGAAAGAAAGTCTGCTACTGATAACCAGAATGTTGCAAGAAACCCAAACTTTAGGGGGAATCTGAACCAAAATATTGGAAAGAATGTCCCTGATCAAAACATTAGACCACCTTTCCAAGAAAACTTTGTTGAAGGTTCAACCTCAGAAGAACCTACAAAAGATGTAGAAATAAACAATGTCAATGAGGACAAAGATGAACCAGAAGTCTTCCTATCTCAGGATGATCAAGAGAATCATATCCTTGAAACATTCCACCCTCATTCAGGTGAGACTTTTGATTTCAAAGAAGGCTATGACACAGCAATCTACGAGGTTCATAAGCAGTACAACTTGAGAAGTAGACGGATAGATGTACCAGAGAAAAATAAGCAGAAAACCACAAAACAAAATGTCAAAGGAAAACAAAACATTCCCCCTGTACAAAACATTCCCCAAATACAAATTTTGCCTAGGATAACTCCTAGTTTTTCAAATCCAATAATTGAAGATGTCTCTGACAACCAACCAATTGACAAACAGCAATCCAATACATCTCCTCAAGTAGGAACTGTAGAAGAAACAGCAGAAGTTAGTCCTGAAACATCTCCAAAGCAAAACTTCATTCATGAAAAAGAGAAAAACATTGAAGATCCAGTAAACAGAGAAAATCCAACTGTGCAAAACACTAAAGCTCAAACAGAAAAACCCTTTAATCTAGAAGCTGAAATAGGCAAACTCAAGATAGCTGTTCCTTTATCGGAGATTGGCTCGGTGGCTAAACATGATGTCTGTAGAATCAGATTTCCAAGTCTTTAAACATTAACATTACTGGATTAGATGATTCAGTAAATATTCTTGATGATCGACCCAAACTTCTTTTTGGCCCTGAGGTTAATGGCAAACCAGAAAGTGGAGGAACTCCTCCATTTTATGTAAGCCTGAATGTTCACGACAAGATACTCCATAATGCAATGCTTGATTCTGGAACATCTCACAATTTGATCTTTTGATGCCAAAAAGCATTAATGGAAAAGTTAGATCTAAGAATATTACGGAATATACAAAAGAATTGTTTTCATTGATTCCGATCGGAGGTAAAATGTTTAGGTTCCAATTAAAGATACGTGACCACTATGGTTCAATACTAACTGAAAATCAGATTTTAATGGACATAGTAGTCGCTGATATTCCACCCAAATATGGTATGTTGTTGTCTAGGTCTTGGGGTGCTAAACTTGGAAGATCTATTCAATTAGACATGTCTTATGCAACTATTTCAGTATTTGGTCAGCCTAAAAGATTATATAGAGAAACTTTGATGAAGTACTTAGTGAGTAGCCATGAGAAGCCTGAAAACTTCCCTGTTTATTCTGTACATTCTGACATGGATTCTTTTATTCTATACAATGCTGAGTCAGATCTTCCTACTGAAATAGAAGCTCCTGAAATGGAAATCATAAACAAAACCACTGTCAAAATTGAAGAAATATCTGAAAACAAAGAAACACCAGATGACCAAGAAAAACCTGAAAAAACTAAACAATTAGCTCCTGTCAGAAAATACGTTAAAACAATTGATGAAAACTATGAACATGAAATTCTATGGCATTTAGAGTTTGATGGCTCAGTAAACAGACTAGGTGCAGGAGCTGGAATTTGGTTACACAATGTAGAGAACAATCATGCAGAGGGTCATGCTTATAGGTTAAATTTCAAATGCACTAACAACATGGAAGAGTATGAAGCTCTTTTATTGGGGCTTAAACATGTCAAAAAGTTAGGAGGCATTAGGGTATCAATCATAGGCGACTCTGAACTAATTATCCAACAGATTAAAGGAGAATGTGCAACAAAGGACATGAGACTGAAACAATACCGAGAGACAGTTGTAGAGATTCTCAACACATTTCTACAAGCCCAACTTGCCAAGATTCCCAGGAAACAAAACTTGCATGCTCACGGTTTAGCAATGTTTGCTAGTACATGTAAGTTGCCTTTTGATCCTAATCATCAGTTTTCAGCTGAGATAAGACACAGGCCTGCAATACCCGACAATGTTTTGAATTGGCAAGTATTTGTGAATAACTATCAAATCAATAGTTTTTTGACACTTCAGAATGAGTTTTCTAACTGTAATATAGATGAAGACATGACTGCTGATAAATTTGATCAAGAAAAAGAACAAAAAATGGAAATTTCAAGAGAAAATGCAACTCATATGCTGCATCCAACCACATTCACTGAAAAAGACATGCAAAATTTGAAACAAATGGAATTTGATGAGATCATAGATGAGACAGAAATCATCAATTTAAAAGATAATCAATTACCCAAAGGATTAACACCTTTGGAAGATCTATTTGACTCAAATGATATTCCATTCAGACCTAAAATGGAACCTGTTAAAGCCGATATGGAGGAATGCAACTTAGGAACATCAGAACATCCAAAAATTGTTAAATTGTCTAAATCTCTTCCAAAAGATCAGAAGGTAAAATATGTTGAACTATTAAAAGAATTCCAGGACGTCTTTGCTTGGAGTTATGAAGACCTCAAATCTTATGATACATCCATCATTCAACATACTATACCTTTGAAACCAGATCAGAAACCTTTTAAACAAAAGCTTAGGAGAATTAATCCTGTTTTATTACCCTCAATTGAAAAGGAAATCAAAAGAATGTTTGAAGCAGGGATTATATCTCCTATCAGATTTTCAGAATGGGTTTCTAACCTAGTACCAACCAGAAAAAAGACAGGAGAAATCAGATTGTGTGTTGATTTAAGGAATTTGAATAAAGTGTCTTTAAAAGACAACTATCCTCTACCTAAAATGGATCACATTTTGCAAAGGGTAGTGGGATCTTCGAGAATATCACTACTGGATGGATTTTCAGGGTACAACCAGATTCTGGTTCATCCTGATGATCAGGATAAAACAGCAGTTACCACACCATGGGGTACGTTTAAATATGTCAAAATGCCATTTGGGCTCAAGAATGCAGGAGCTACATTTCAAAGAGCAATGGATATTGCTTTTGCTAAAGAGATACATGATTTTCTGGTTATTTACCTAGATGATTTGACTATTTTTTCTAAAACAGGTCAAGAACATTTAGATCACCTAAGGCAAGTATTTATAAAGTGCAGAAAATATGGAATTTCTTTGAATCCTAAGAAGTCGTTGTTTGGTTTGGAAGAAGGAAAGCTTTTAGGACACATTATTTCTAAAGATGGCATTAGAATTGATCCAGAAAGAATTCAAGCAATTTTGCAAATACTCCACCCCAGAAACATAAAAGAATTGCAAGCATTCATAGGAAAAATAAATTTCTTGAGAAGATTCATTTCTAGTCTCGCAGAGTTACTTAGATTACTAACTAACATGTTGAGGAAAGATTCAAGCATTGACTGGAGTGTAGAAGCCAAACAATCATTCGAGGAAATTAAAATGGCTTTAACAAGAACACCAGTTCTGACCAGTCCTAAATTTGACAGAGACTTTATTATTTTTTCATTTGCTTCTGAACATACTGTTGCAGCTGTTTTACTTCAAAAAGATGACCAAGGGTGTGAAAAGCCAATAGCATTTTTTAGTAAAGCACTGAGGGATGCACCTCTAAAGTACAATATTATGGAAAAACGGGCTTTTGCATTGGTAAAAGCAATCAAAGATTTCAGAGTTTACATATTATATTCTCATGTGATAGCATATGTGCCTAATGCAGTAGTTAAAGATATTTTGACTCAAGATGGCATTGAAGGTAAACGAGGTAAGTGGATAGCTACCATTTTGGAATATGATATCGAAATCAAGCCAACCAAACTGATAAAAGGCCAAGGCTTAGCACAACTTATGACAGAAACCAATTGCCAAGCCTTAGATATCAATGAACTGGATAACGAGCAGGAGATGGCGACTCCTCAGATCAGTCAAGCTTTCTTAGATTCACCTTGGTACACTGATATAATTCATGTTCTATTAAACCTGCAAGCTCCTCCAGGGTTGTCCAGAACCAAGCAAAGATTTTTAAAAATGACATCTTTGAAATATTGTATTTTAGATAGCACTCTATTTTGGAAGAATCATGAAGGAATATTATTGAATTGTCTCTTAAAAGATGAAGCTGATAAAGTGCTTAATGAATTTCATGCAGGGGATTGTGGAGGACATCTCTACTGGAAATACACTGCAGACAAGATCTTAAGGGCTAGTTTTTACTGGCCAACATTATTTTCTGATGTAAAGAAATTTGTAACAAGCTGTCACAAATGTCAAATATTTGAGGGTAAAAGAAAGTTGTTACCTCTGCCTTTAAAACCAGTTTCCACAGAAAGACCCTTTCAACAATGGGGATTAGATTTTATTGGAGAAATTCACCCCCCTTCTTCAGGGCAACATAGATGGATTTTAACTGCTACAGACTATTTCACCAAATGGATTGAAGCCATCCCATGTAGACAGTCCAATGATTCTGTAATCATAGGGTTTCTTGAAACCAACATACTTTCAAGATTTGGATGTCCAGAAAAGATTATAACAGACAATGCTGCTTCATTTAAATCAAAGAAAATGATTAATTTCTGCCATAAATATCATATTACTTTAGGCCATTAAACAGCCTATTACCCCCAAGGTAATGGACTAGCAGAATCCTCCAATAAGAGTTTGATCAATATCATTAAGAAATTGTTGGAGGAAAATAAAAAGAACTGGCATAAGAAACTGACCTATGCATTATGGGCAGACAGACTTACAACCAAGAAATCCATTGGGACAAGTCCATATGAATTAGTTTATGGTCTGGAAGCAAGATTCCCATCATCTTTAGGAATCCCTGTCATGAAATTACTTCAGGAGGCTCAAGTGGAGCCAAATAACATTCAAAGAAGAATTAATCAAACAATCCACCTGCAACAAACCAGAGAAGAGGTATACCAAAGATCACAAGTCTTACAGGAAAAGCTAAAGAAAATGTTTGATAAAAGGACTAAAGCAGAGGATTTTCAGTTAGGAGACAAAGTCCTAAGATGGGATTCTAGAAGAGAAGAAAAAGGAAAACATGGGAAGTTTGATTTTTTGTGGAAAGGGCCTTATATCATTCATGCCTTGCAGGGAAACAACACTTACTTTTTGAAGGACTTGGACAATTCAGAAGTTGAAGAAGGACCAGTCAATGGTCGAATGCTTAAGCATTATTTTGATCCAATTTACTAGAATGTTTAAATGTTTCTAACTTGTACATAATATATTGTTTGCTTGTTTTATTTTTGTTACTGCAGTTTGGATTGAATGGTGAATTCTTGGAATTGAAGCCCGAAGTGAAGGCCCTAAGTTCCAAAAGTTTTACTGTCATATGTAAAATAAAGCTACCAGAAGAAGGAAAATTCTATGCTTTCAGTTTGAAGACATTCTGAGGCATCTGATCTACTGTTCTTGACTTTCCACAAGGAAAAGCCATCCCCAAGTGGAGCCAGTGTTAGCCTCCTATATCAATAGGTTTCATCTTTCATGATTGTCTTGATGGAAGTGTGGAATATGTTCAAACCTTCTTACTTGAGCAAAGGTGTTCCATATTCTTGAAAAACCAAAAAAATAAAAAAATTTAAAAAATGTAAAGAGGGTATACCCTAAAAGAAAGATCAAAGGGTAAAAAGAATAAAAATGGTCAAAAAGAGAAAGAAATGAACCCAAAAAAAAAAAATAGACCAAGGAAAGTGTGCAAATCTAAATGCCACTACTTTTGTCATCTGTTGTAATAAATTAATTGTGTGCAGATTGTGAAATTTTTGCCACAATTCATGAATAAGTCAAACTGTTTAAACTTGACTTAGTCATATTTCAATTTCATGTTATAGATTAGAAAATAAATATCTAGCCAAACAGTTTAATCTTGGCAGATAAGTAGCTAGGTAGAGTGAATAAAAGGTGCTCAACAGTTTAATCTGAGCCCTTGGATGTAATAAGGGTAGAAATAGATAGATTCATCATGTAAAAAGAAAAAAGATTGATCAGGGTTTGCAAGTCTAAATGCACCCTAATAAAGAAGACAAAATGGTAGTGTTAAGTAGATAGGGTAGGTAGATGGTGCTGCAAAGTGTTATCTGATGGATGGTGCTGCTACATGTTGGTTAATCATTTACTTTCATCACAAGTACTAAAGCAGGAAATACACTGGAAAATCACAGCAAGCAAAGTCAAATTCATTAACCTCCCTCATCATTTTTCCCCCTTGAGAGTTTTACTAATTTCCCCAAAAGTACTAAGGTAATTTGAGATCAAAGGGGCTCAAGGCATTTCCTTGACTTCTGGAGGGACCGGACCCTCGGCCTAATGATCAAAAAGACCTAAGCACTTGAGATAATTCATCATTGTTATCTTCCATCTTTAACTTTTTCCTAAGTAAAATCCTATTTTACTTAGGAAACTGAGGCAACATTCCATAAAATTCCTCAAGACAACTTGTTATTCTAAGCTTAAGTGTTGAAGATAAAATGTGCAATTTACTTCATAAGTTTTCACTTTATTAGATGTACAAAGATGTTTTGATTTTCCTTGTCCTTTATCATATTAACATTTAACTCTATTATATTAAATTCCTAGTGGAACCCCTTTTCCTAAGTATATAACTCCCCTTTCTAATAAATATCCCCAAAAAACCCTCTTATTATAATGTTTTACCAAAGTATATATTCCCGCACATTTTTAAATATTCCGCTTTATAAAGCCCTTTGGTTAAAACTATAGCCTTATATATAATCCCCGCCCTATGGTGAATTAGTTGTGTTTTAATTAATTCATCGTATAATAAAATATATGTAAAAAAGCGTTAGACATGTAATATATGTGTTTAACACCAAAAACAAAGAATAAAATGCGACGGAGTCCTGTGCCATAGTGTTCCGTCCACGTAGCATTCCACCTGGCCAAACTACCGCCGCAAACCAATTTCATAATTCCATGGGGTTAATTGATCATTTGGACTAATTAACAACCATTCCCGCCTATTAACTTCTCCCCGGGGTAATTAGATTACACGTTAAAACCTTTTAAAACCCCGATGGGCCCACCTTTGAAGTCACACATGTTCCCATCCCTTTCAACCGTCGGATCGTCCCTCCGTTGATCAACGGTCCTGATCAATCCCGCTGCCCATCCCGTGTGAGTTATTTAGCCAGCGGGGAGTAGGCGGTTTTTGACTATTCAGCATTCCACGTGGCAAGCGTCCTGTGGAATCGCTGCCATTGCAACTTTTACCGCCCTCGTCCATAAGCGGTGCGGGCTTACCGCTTACCGCTTACCGCATACCGCCGGTCCCACTTCCTTACGTCACCCTGTACGCCCTAATGACGTCATCACCTCGAAAACGACAAAAACCCTTTTGACTTGTTTTTAAGCCATTTTTCGCGTTTTTTCAGTTATTTTTAGTTTCCAAAAGAGACTAAGCTCCCGCTGCAATTTTCAAAATTCACTGCAAATACACCAAATTACTCAGAAATTCCGCTGCGCCAGTATTGAAGAACGTCCCCGCCATTGTTCATTACCTGTTGAAGAACCAGTTTCCATTAAAAAACAGGTATTTATCATTCCGCGCCCCGACTGCAAGTTAAACTTAGTTTCCTGTGTTTTTCTCTGAAAAAGTGGTCAAAATTCCTCTCTGAAGTCCTCATTGAAGATTTAAAACCTGTGAATTTGCTTCCCAAACCTGCAAATTGTTCCAATTTCCTCTTTTGTCAGATATCCCGTCCGGTCTGAAAGAAAACTGAAACCTCCATTTTGAATCCACAAGAACCAAAATGGAGGCCCCAACTGCTCTAAATGTCACTCCTTTGAATGCTCCCCACCGAGATTTAGACTACTTGCCTCTCATAGATGAAGATTTCCAAATAAAAGACCTGCATTTTGATGAAAGTCCCCGTTTGAGCTTCTGTCGCTGCAGAGATGAACACTCAAAGGGGCAAGATCTTATAGGGTTGTGGGAATCCAATCTCCCAAGGTATTTTATTCCTACAGTCCACGTTTTCCCTGAAATCATTCATTATTGTCATGCAAATTATGATCCTGCACAAAGAGCTGTATTAGCTCCTGATCAAAGTGTTCTGTTCCCTATCACACCTCAGGCTATCAATGCTATGTTAAAATTTGAGCCAGAACAAGAATTAGCACCTCTATCCATGGAAGGGTTGATTGAGAAAACCAGACTGTTAACTCCAGAGAAATTGAAAGCAATGTGTCAGTATTTCATGTTACCTGAGCATCAGCCAAAAGGAACTCCCCCCTATGGTTTTTACTTTTTCAATCAATTGGGAAGGCTTATTGTGAATGTAATATCTTTTGTTTTAGGATTCAATACCAGTGAGTATGTAGATGAGATAACTCTGGCTTTGCTATCTATCTTTACCCCTGGGCAGCCTCCTGAGATTAAGTATGATTATGCTTCCTTCATTGCCAACAAAATCCATGATCAATTTTTAAGGCTAGATGATGAAACTCCTCAGTTATCTATCATCTCATAATTTTCTATTACTCAGACAAATTCCCTTTCCCTGTTCAGAAACTTGATGCTAAAGGTAATCCCAGGTCTGTTATTTTTTGGTCCCCCATCATTCATTTGTCCTCTGATTCTCCCTACTCTTATTCAGAATTCATTGATCAATTTGTACATCCTGCTACAACCTTGTTAACGGGAGTTTCTCCCCCCAGGCTTAGTACTGAGATAAGAAAGACCCTGCAATTGTCAAAAAGTTACAAAGTTGGGGATTGGTACTTGTACCAAAACCATACAGTCATCAGGATTTATGGATGTGAATTACATCCATTCAAGTTACCCAGATATGTACCAATGAGAATTTTTGCTTTGGAATACTTTAGACAGATGAATAACTCAGATGTAATCCATTTCTGCAATGTAAAGAAGAAAGCACATTTAAGGATCGAAAGCCAGTTAGGTCCTTTCATTTGCAATTCTAGGGAAGCTGAAAGAGATGCAGAACTTATATTAGAGAAAAAATTCCAGACATCTTTCCGTTGGGTCCCTTATGACCCCTTTGGTTTCATTTGTGAAAGAAGGTTAAAAAATAAGTCATCTCCTTATGTACATCACAGAATTCCTGACATAGAATAGTATGCAAATCAAGATGAATGGGTTAAAGGAACACTTGTTGAAGAGGGAAGTGGAGCTGCCAAATTGAATAAACTTATGAAAGATGCTGAGAAGAAATTTGACCTAGAAACATATGATCAAATGCAGGTACCATACATTGGCACATCTTCAGCAGCTACTCTACAACAAGCTATACAGGAAGATAGTCCATCAGTAGCAGCAGAGCCCAAGGGTAAAGGAAAAGAACCTATAGTTCAGGTCATTGAAACCCTGGTCATGGCAGAAAAATCACAGAGTTCCAAAGCACCAGAACCATCTCAGATTTCTCAAACACCAGCAAAGCAAATCCAAGTTCCAGAGATGCAAACTCCACTGAATGTGGAAATAGGGAAAAAGAGGCTAGCTCCAGATACCACACCTTCAAAAGGAGCCCCACAAGTTTATCAAGCAAAAAAACACAAGTCTGATCCACCTCCAGATGTAGAGATTATAGATGAAGTATTTGATGATGGCAGGGAAGATAGTCAGCAAACAGGTACAGTAAGTGAAACAAACATAAGCCAGAAAGGGATACAAAAGCAGTTAAGCACTGAAGTATCTTCTTTCAGACCGCCAAAGACAGATACTGGAGACATTAAGAAAACCTTCATTAATATCAAAACAAAGAATGAACCATTGAAAATGAAGGTCTATGATCAGTATATGAAGATGGCTCCTCACAATCAGCAAAGGTTGATGTCAGCATTTGATCTTTCACAAGGTAAAATGCAAATGAGCCACTTCAAAGCTAAGGTGCCAAAGCCAACTTCAGCAACAGATTACATCAGAACAAATTTTGAAGTTTTAGCAAAAGATATCCATCCCTTGGATCAGATAGAGCTTCATAGGCAAACAGGGGAAATGGTTTATTCTACTCTCACCAACAAAGCCATGGCAACTTTAACACTACAAGATTCCTTGAATAATACTACTGCAACATTGAAGATTGAAAGGGCCTCCTCACAGGCCAAGGACAATAGAATAAAGTCTCTAGAAGAGATCATCATTGGTTTGGGTCACAATCCCAAAGACACTAAAGGTATTGAGGCACTGATAAAAAAGAAAGAGGATGATATAGCTGCACTCAGAAAACGACTGAAAATACCAGCCTCGAGGCACCCCCAGACACAGGAAATTATAAAAGGAAATTCACAAGAAGAAATGATGGAGTTGCTCTTGAATTTGACAGAGCGACTAAATGAAACAGAAAAGGAGTTGGAAAAAGCATTGCAGGAACAGGAAATCATCAAGCAAACTTCAACAACGGGTACTACAACTACAGGACAGCAGGAACAACCATCTCAGGTAAACATTTCTAATTTGAATTCTGAGGATTTAATTAAACAGATGGAGAGTTTGCAGCTAAAGGTCACAGAACTCCAAGAAACAAAATTACAATTAACAAAATTAGAGGGAAAATATGACACATCCAAAAAGACAGCTGCTGACAACCTCAGGGAAATAAAAAGATTGGAGAAATTGGTTGAGGCTTTGCAAAAAGATCTTTCACTGGAAAAGCCTCTGAACGAAATAAATGATATTCTTTGGGACAACATCATTAACTTAATAAAAGATATTTGGCCTTCCATCCAAGCTATTTTTGAGCAGAATGAGTTAGTCAAGATAGCTCAAGAGGAAATAAATAAAACTAGACATGAATTAAGAGGCAAGCCAGAGCTGGCCCAGCAGCTCATTCAGTTTTTGAATTCCAGAACAAAACAAAAACTAGCATTGTTAGGAATTGATGACAGAACAGGTGTAGTTTTGGAAGCAAAGAGGATTTTCACCAAGAGAACTTTCATGCAAAATCTAGAAAGAAAGTGTACTGATATTTTGGTCGACATCAACGTTTTCAGAGAAAAGTTTCAAGCTCTGCTGGACGGTGATTTGCCAAGTCCCATGCTCACAGAGGATCAAATAGTAGACTTAGAAACCTATGAGAAAAGAATCCAAGCTCATGCTAAAAATACAGCGATAGGTTCTACTAATATAGGTTCTACTAGCTCATCAGAACCTGTAATACCAACCGGGAAAAGTATTTATGAAAAAGTGAGGAATCTATTTCATCTGGAGCATGAATTAAAATATCTATTTCCGAACGAGCCCACTTTTTATAAACTTACTAAAGCCGATGAAACTTTAAGGAAGCTCAGAAGAACAATGATACCAGATGATCAGTGGTGGAAGGAAATGCTGGAAATTTTGTAAAAAAATGTTGTCAGGATAAAAGTTTATCTTTACTATTGAGTAAATGGTAAAAAAAACAGAAATGCAGATGAAAGAGTATCAGATGAAAGGTCAAAGAGTATCCGTGAGAAGAAAGAGTATTCAACAAGTCAAAGGAATACGCAAAGGACAGCACAGAGCCCTATTTTGAGCACTTATCCTTAGCACGTCCATGAATAAAGGAACAGCACATCAGCCGTTATTCATTATTCTATTTACGAGACCATGTGTCTCTTGTTTGTTTGTAAATATGCTTTAAATCAGCCTGAATTATTGGCTATGATAGAGTAAGATTGTTAGGATTATTTTTGTATAAATAAGCCCTCAAAGAGAGTTTTGAGGGGTGGATTCTATTACTCTGTTGTAACATTGAGGTTTTCGGAATAAAAAGCTTTTGGACAAATTTACTTGTGGCTTACTGGATGACGTTTTGAAGCACTGGACTTGTTGCAGGATTCATGTGTTGGACTTCGGTTCAATAAGTTTTCCAACCCTTGTGTTTAAATTTTATATTAGTTTATGCTATCATCATATCCGTTTCTGAATAGTTTACATAAAGGATTGAAACAGAATTTGCTTAATTGTACTCTGTTTTCACATGAGATTATTCTCGATGTTTTTTTCTGGATTATTTATAAGCATGAATTCTTAATTGCTCATGTTTTGCTGATTTCAACATTGTTTGATTACCGTAACAAAGAATCCCTTCATTGTTTCTTGCTTGTAGTCATTTCTCTTCTTCCTATTGAATATGGTGAAAGATTCTTAGTTGCTCTTCATCCTTCATGACCATCCATCCACTTTAAATTTTAAGGATTGTTCTCTGCCTAGCTATCTTGCCCCGTAATACCATCTTGTGTTTAGAAAAGAAACCTAAAGCCATCCTTAGACTCCATAGCCCAATGGACTCAAAGCCCTCAACCTTGCCCTTAGTTTCAGGATTCCACCATTTTCCAAACAACTTGAATCTATAACTAGCCTAAAATCATTCAAAAACAAAGATAAATCATAAAGAGAGAGTTCTCTCTGGATGCAAGATTTGCCAGATTCTCGTATCTAAAAGGTTGGTTTGTGGTTACCCGGTATACTTTTCCTTTACACAACTTCTAGGAAAACCGAGGATAACACCATCCTCATTAGGGAGCGCCCATGATGAAAATGATTCAAGAGCCATAGAACCAAAATGACATACAAAGGAGGATAAATCATACAATTCATTTTCAAGAAATCAAGGAAGAAGTTTATATCAAATATCAAGTAATCCAAGACAAAATCAAAAAAGATTTTTTACAAGAAAACCAAAGAAGACACTTTTCATAGGTGATAGAGTACTCAAATGGGATTCCGTAAGAAAATATAAAGGGAAACATGGGAATTTGATTTTGTATGGAAAGGCCCATACATCATTTATGGTTACGCAGGCAAATATGCATTTTTCTTGAAGGACTTAGATGGAACATATCTTACCAGGTGGACCAATCAATGGTAGAATGCCTAAGCACTACTTTTCTCCCGCATTAACCATTAGTTCATTTTTCTTTTTTTACTTTCGTCTATCAGAAATACCATAGAAATGCTTAGATTGACTGGATGATTATCTTCTAAAGTTGAAGCCCTAAGAGAAGGCCCTGTTTGAAAGCATATAACATCATATGTTGAATAAAGGAGACTGCCAAAAGCAGTTCGAAGGAAGCAAAGTCCAAATTCCAAGGCCACTGATCATAAATTTCTTGAACATCTCACCAGGAGATGTGTTGACCGTAAAAATCAATCTTGTGGACAAGATCGATCTCCTAGTACCAAAAAGGTAATCTAGCAACAAACAAATTAAATAAACCTATCTTTTCAGGGACATGCGATTTACAAAGAATACGGTAAAGGTGTTAAGGTCTTGCCGTAGATCCAATGTCATCACAGTTGTCCTTCAAGCCACTAAGAGAAGTTATCTTTAAAGACCCAGGAATAAAAATGCTAAACATTAAATAGCACCCGTATAGTAAATATTATAAATCATGCCTATCATGTTGATCAAGGAATCCATGAAATAAAGTTAGATAATTAACAAAATTTCCTATTGAGAAAAATGAATTCATTTGTATTAACTTTTGAATAAAAGAAAACCTTACAACCTTAGCCTTGCTAGATGAATAGCTCTCTCCCCAGGTCCGACAGAACCTACCTACTCGACAAGCCTTGCACTCTTCCAACCGAGACAGAGCAGAGGTATATGATATTTCCTCACAAAATCTCGCTTAAATGAGTCTCATCCCAACATCACCGTTAAACATCATGTCACACACACATGGTGTATGAGAAGAATAAACACACCACACAAGAGACTCAACACACAATGAAAGATAAGCGTGAGGCTTTCCTTATTTTCCATTATACAAAGATGTACATTTATAGTACAATGGTGTGACTCTTGGTTTCACATTCCAAGGTCACTTGGACTCCATTGTGACTTTTCGTATTCCACACCTACCCATGTAGGATTAGGTGTTCCAACATCCCCTCTTAATCCGAAGGGGTATGTGTGAGTCCAAGAAAAGAGTTGTAATACAAATCTGCAAAGTATACATGGCAGCACTTGGGCTGAATCAACTCTCTGAAATGTTGGAAAAAAGAGGTGGTTTAAGGATGACCACCAACACTGGAACGCAAAACTTGTTGCAGTTCTCGGAACTCTTCCAAAACTGGCAAGAAGCTGAAGGCTTCTGCTAGAGGAATTGTCCCTCATAAAAAAGGGAGACCTTCAACCTAAAAAAGAAGGGAGGTCTACTACCTGTGATGGTTTTAGGTTGTCCACCAACCAAAGATGATGGTTTTAGGTTATCCACCAACCGAAAATGATGGTTTTAGGTTATCCACCAACCAAAGATGATGGTCTTAGGTTATCCACCAACCGAAGGTATGCTCATGGGCATCCGTATCTCTGGCTACATCTATGAATCCGGAATGACGAATTGTGGCTCAGGCTCGCTTGAACTGCTGGCTACAAATCTGAACATGGAATGAGAGATTGTGGCTCAGGCTCGCTTGATCTGTCGTCGAATCTTGTACATGACCACCATTTCCCCCCCTGTCAGGGACAAGGTGAGATGATGGCGAAAACTCAACTGCAAGTTTGCTCAATATCCGTGAACAAGTTCTAACATGTGTCGTAAACATCTTCTTTGCTGCTGATGCCCATTGCCAAGAAGCGATCCATCCAAGATGAATCTTGGTTCTTGCAGGAGGCTTGTGTCTAAAGCATCTGTCTGAATAATGGGTGTGCCGACCACAGTGCTTGCATGGATGAAGATCAAAATAGTGATCTTTCATATGGCCAACTCGATCACAGTGTTGGAATTTTACAATATGATGTTGTTGTGGAAGCGGAGCAGGATCTGGAACAGTTGCAGGTGAACTGTCATACAGGAATCCAGCACTCTGAAATATGATGGGCTTGTTGTAGTCTGGAATATGAAAGGACACATCCTTGTCATATCCAAGACCAGTTCTGTGCTTGTTGTGGACAAGCTCTTCCCAAGGTCTGATGATGGGCTTAAGAAGTGCAGGTTGAACTGCTGCATCTACATGTACATCTGCTCTAGTACAAGGAGGTGAATGGGAATCGTCTTCAACTTTGCTGACTTGCTGCTGATGGGAGTCCTTCTCAATCTTCTGAACAAAAATAGGTTCAGAATGGTGACTCTTTTGCTGAAGTTCGTCTTGCTGAAGCTGAGTTTCCAACTGCAAAAACTCAATATTCTCATGTGCATCTTGCAAACACTTTTGAATGTTACAAAGAGCATGCTTGCTCATTTTTATCATGTCATCAACATTTGAATGAATGAGGCTATTCAACAACACTAATGCCTCATTGATTTTGGCCATTTTCGACAACTTAGGCTCAAAAAATGAAAGGGTGTCGGCTACAACCGAAAATGCACCCGTTTACAATGTGATGCAACAAGAAATACAAATGACTCAAAAGAATTTCCAACTATGGAAATCTCAAAGTACAAAATCTGCTCCTCAAATGATGGAGGGCAATCAACAATTTTTCAACAACTCAAGTACTGATTGCAACTATGAAGAAGCAATGTCTACTCACAATACAATGTCAATATCTCTGCAAAATGAATGTGTAGCAAAAACAACTGTGCAAAAGGCCTTTAAGGCAGCTGAATTTTCTTCAAATAGCTGGTTTGCAATGATGACAAACTTGTCTTCACATGTAAAATCTTCAAAAAATCACTCTCATGTCAATGTCACAAATCACACAATGTCAAATCTGCAAATTTCTCTATATATTCAGTCCATTTGTTCCTCATATTCCATTTCTTCTTGTACTGATGTTCATGTCTTCTCTCTTTTTTTTTCTCCTCTCTCTCTCTGCTGTTTTTTTTTTTTTTTTTAAATTAAAAATTAATTAAAAAAATTAGTTATTTGAAATGGGAAATAATAAAAAGGGAGGGAGATGGAAATTTAAAAGAAAGAGGGAAATTGATTGGGATGGGGGGTATTGTATTTATATGGGAGGGAGAATAAGTTTTAAAAGTCGAATTTAAAATAGGGGAGGGGCGGCTATTATATAAGAAAATTTATTTGGGTAGGGGATATTATTGGGGTGGGGTGTATTATTATATGGAGAAATTTATTTGAATAGGGGGTATTATTGGAGTGGGGGGTATTATATAATGGAGGTCGAATTTTAAAATGGGGGAGGTCGAAGTTAACAGTTGTGCAGGCGGGGTGGGTAGATTAGGGAAGGTGCTAAGCGTATTGCGTAGAGCTGTAAGGAGTTGCAGTGCGGCAGTGAGGGATTATAGCAGTGTGAGTTAGACGCGGAGAGGAGCGTATGGTGCCGTGGGTTAATGCGTTGAGGGTGTTTTCAATGAGAGAGCGTTTGTAGCAAAGCGAGGGGAGGCCGTGATGGCCAAGAGCGAATGGGAGGGGGCCGGCTTTTTTTGTAGGGCCGTAGAGTGATGAGAGGGCCGGCGCTACTGTGATGAGAGGTGAGTGTGCAGCGCTGAGTATTGAGGGAGTGGAGTAGCGGTGGGGTGAGGTGAGGGCGCGGTGAGGAAGGGTAGAAGTGTGCAGAGGATTGGGTAAGGAGAGGGACGTGAATGGAATGTGGCAGAGTTGAGAGCGAAGGGCGTAGGGAATAGCGCAGCCAGGTGGGGTTTGTGAGGCGATGGGCCAAGCGGAGTGGTAAGCTCGAGCGAAGGGGTCGGTTGTGGGTTGACAAGGAGTAGAGGCCGAGGGTGGAAGGGATAGGGGTGTGAGTATGCCGCTGGAAGGCCGAGCGGTGAGGAGAGAAGGTTAGGACGGGGTGGAAATCGTGTAGGGAGAGGTATCGACAGGGTTTGAGAGTTAGGTTGAGCGTTAATATGGAGAGAGTTGCAGCTCGATGTGAGGAAATAAGGAGTGAGTGACAGTGCGTAGGGGTAGGGAGAGGTGTGTAATGCCAGAGGGGGAGCGATAGGGATTAAGCAATGATAGCTGGGTAAGGGGGCCGAAAGGCCATGGAATTGCAGGGATTTTTATTTTTTTTATTTTTTATTTTTTATTTTTTTTTAAAACAGCAGAGCATAGAGAGAGCAGAGTATTTTCCTTCCAGCAGCAGATATTGGATAAATGCAGAATTTTCCAGAAATTTCAGTAGTAAAACCCAGAGATTTTAAAACAGCAGCAGAAAAAAAGCAGTCCAGAAGCTCAGAATTTTCTAGTAGCTCAGCAGCACGGAATTGGACAAAATGCAGAATTTTTTTTTTTCAGAGAATGTGGCAGAAATTTGCCAGTAAAAACTCTGAAATTTTACTTGAAAAACTCAGAAATCTTTCAGAAGCCCTCTTTAAACTATTTTTCAGCAGCTCAATATGGTGCAGAATTTAAAATGCAGAAATAAATTAGAATGAAACCTTCAGATGGGCAGTGCTGCCTTTCTTCAAAGCCAATGACTGAATGCTGCCAATTTTCTGAATGCTGCTCCTTCTCCAAAACACTTCTGAATGGCGGCAAAAACACGCTGCAGAAAATCTCTAAATACTGCAAAAATGTCAAGAATTTTGCAGATATGCACAAGCCATAAACACAAATGGCTCACTCAATTTGGAGCAGGGTCAGCAATCGCCTGCTCTGATACCATGTTAAACACCATGTTGAAGCACACACATGGTGTATGAGGAAGATGAGCACACACACAAGAGACTCAACACAAAATGAAAGATAAGCGTGAGGCTTTCCTTATTTCCCATTATACAAAGATGCAGCATTGAGAAGACACTTGTGTGACTCTTGGTTTCACATTCCAAGGTCACTGGACTCCATTATGACTTTTCGCATTCCACACCTACCCATGTAGGATTAGGTGTTCCAACAATCACTTTACCTCATATAATTCTAAATCTTGAACTCCTCGAGGTTACCTAAGGCCTCTTTTTATAGTGCAAAAGAGGAGGTTACAAAGCCTCCAATTATGAAGGGATAAAGTCTTCCTCTTCAAAGGGATAAGCTCCTCATGATCAAGGTTAGATCCTTAAGGTGTGGGATGCATGAACCTTATAAGAGCGTACTCATCCCCAAAAATCTCATCCGTGTTTATAATCGACCAAAAACAATTTTTTTACTTTGGTTTCTTGCCCTTTTTGACTTTGACAGTACGTAAACAATACATCGAGAAATTGCATTCCGGAACATAGGTAAGCTTCACATTACTCGTGTACCGACTCAGAATGCGTAAGCTTCACATTACCTCGCGTACCTAGGGTTTTGGAGCTATTAGGTTTTTCTTGTTTTTAGGCTTGACATGAGGAGTAGAGGCTGTAAGACTTGCATAGAGTGCACTATGAGTGACAATGAGCCCATACAACTCGCAGAATGTCAAGGTGACAGCTTTAGTGCAAATAAACATTGCCCTCTAAAGTGCGAAGTCCGGAATAGATGAAGATGAACTATTATATATGAAGAGTGAAGTATTTGATCATTTAAAGGATCATCTTGTGGACACCCCGCCGGAACTCCGTAAAAACATTCAATGCAAAACATATATATGTAAACATATCATCGCCGAGGTAGGCGTTCCCATACTCGTATCAAAACTAACTAGAAAACTAATTTAAATTGTTCTGATATCTTAATGATTTTAAATACATTAACAAAGATAGACATGTGTAGACATAGTATGGATGGAGTCATCTATTTATGAATATTCCACCGTATAAATGAATAAAAAAATTCTCGCATCCCGATGGTAGAAATTAGATCCATGGTCTTGATTTCCGTTTCTCAAACCTCGTACGATTCTATCCATGTGAATAAATGCGTCGAAGTCGAACATGGTAGAAACCACTTGATTACCAAATAACAATGTAAACTCGTTAACAAGTGTAAGCGTAACCGACCAGTGAATTTCAATGGCTCTTGGCATACTTAGTACAATCCATGAAATGTGAATAAATGAGCTGAAGTCGAACATGTCATGGAATCATTCTATCGAAGGTCACGATGCAACTCGTCATCGAAGGCAAGAAACCTGCCATCGAGGCCGCATATTAGCGTACCGATGATTTCTAGATCAACTTCCTAGATAATGAGTTGTCAGCGATAGAAAGCATCCGTCGTAGGTAAGCCCACAACACGAAATCACAGATCAAGTTTTGAAGAAATATATTGGCAAGGACTGACTTCCGTGATGGTCAAAATGGAAGACAAATATTTCGTATGAATGGTTTGTTTGAACTCGTCCTTTGAACACATAATGACAATCGGCAGATGGCTTGGTGAAAATTGACCTAAAGCTAATACCCGTAAACCGGGTCAAGACTTTCAAAATGGTTTGATTAACTCGTTAGGAAAAGGATTTCAAACTCAAAGAGAAAAAAATTTGTCGTGTTCAAGAGTGGTTAATGGTTTTCCGAATAATCAAAATGTAACAAACAGTGTTCGTTTTTCCTCGTCTTTTTCCTCACCATTTCCTGCAAGTACCTCTTTATTTTTGACAAGATTGAGGAGGATGACATTTTCTGTTTATAAACCTGTCCTTCGATGAGTCCAACTTAGTTTAAGATTCAACTCCTAAGAAGGAGTGGTTCATTCCCGTTTAAAATTAACAGTCCTTTAATTTCCGTTAAATTTTAACGAGTCCAAGATAGGGAGAAACTCGTGTTTTTCAATTTTAGGGGGAGTCAAGAAAAAAATTAAGAAGACTCCATGGGTGTAATTTTCATAAATTTAGTCTCTAGCCCGAAAAAGGATAAAATAATGCGGAGAGAACTCGTTGACCGTAATTAGTCAACGTGATACCTTTTTTCGTAAATTGTCCATTTCCAGTCCGTAAAAAGGTAAACTGTATCGAAAGGACAATCATTCATTTATTTTAATGAGTTCGAATAATCAAGTGCTCAAATTCGAATTTTCGAGAGTCCGAAAAGAGCTTAAAAGAGGACTCCATATTTTCGCTTTTCGTAAATTTTCGAAAGAGTCCGAAAATTTGATAAAAGTATGTCTTTGTGGCTGACTTTCATTTTAATTAACGAGCAGAAAGACAAAGAACTCGCATTTTCATGTGTTTTACGAGAATGAAAGATAGCAAATTAATCTCGGTAGATTTTCATGAGTTTAATGAGTCTTGAAAATAATAACCAAAATCGACTCAAGATAGGTTTCATTTTTACAAAAGCTTGAAACAGAGAAAAACTATGCTTCAGACAGTTTTAATGCCCCTAAGCTTTTAATATATTAGAGTCAAGATGCCCCCCAAACTCATTTAATTCAACTAAATAGGCAATCGGTAATTAATAACCGGATGGAATGAAGGTTCATTTACCAAACATCATATGAAAGACCCAACCTAAAACTCAAGAAATTTATGCAAAAACTGAAATAACTCAACCTAAATATACGACTTAACATTTACGAGATCTAGTCAAACACTTGACTCAATTATGGGAGGATTTGTTTCCATTTTTTAATGAGCTTGACACATGAAAAGAACTATGCTTATGGCAATGTGTTTCATTTTTTAACGAGGTTGACACAAGAAAAGGAACTTTCCTCTTAATCCAATGATTCATTTTTAACGAGGTTGATACAAAGAAAGGAAATTTCCTCTTAATCCACTAATTCATTTTCCTTAATGAGGTTGACAAAGTAAAAGGAACTTTCCTCATAATTGATTCATTTTTTACGCAGGTTGACTCGCGTAACAGAACCATCCCTAAAACTTACTTATTTCTAGTCTATTAATCTACTCTCTACAATCTACCTACCGATTCATTTTTAATGAGGTTTGACAGAAAAGAACCATCCTCATGGACCATCGATTCATTTTTTAACGAGTTTGACACAAAAGAAAGGAACTATCCTCGATGACTTGATCATGGCTTCCAACCTGGAAGAAATACATGTCAATGGACACACCTCGATCATGGCTTCCAAGAGGTCTTCATCGAAGGAAGAATAGTTCTCTCGGAAGGAACACATGTCAAGGGACTCAAAAGGGATAAGAACACGCGTTCAAATAATCCCATAGATTTTTCCATGTCAATTAATGGATTCAAGTCACAGGGAATTCTAACAAATAGTGAGACTCACTTACATCGCAACTAAAAACATGGGACTAGTTGCCACATAATTAACCCGTGGCAGTAGATACCACTTTTTTTATCACAGAACACATTTCAGGTGTTTCGATTATTAGTAGTCGAATCAAGACTAGGGAACGAAAGCTTCATCGCTACTGCCAATATTTCCATTGTGAGGAAAGACATCACGCGAAAGAGTGCTTCATCCGATGTACTTTCATCGCATGTATAGTCTCGCCCAAGAAGTAAATTGAAAAACCAAGGGGCCTCGAACTACCATAAGATCAATACAAGACAATTTTACCTTCCAAAGCAATAGAAAAATTAGGAAGGATCCCTATAGGTTCACTAATGGTTCTATTAAAAGCTTTCGCATTCTACGAAATAGGCACAAGCTAAGGGAACCCAAAGATTTCCCAGCTTTCTGAGGATAAAATACTAATAGAAGCACCTTCTATCTACTTGTGTGCTATGTGTATGTCCCTACCACCAAACTTCACAATGATTTGGAAAGGGATGGAGGAAGGAACACGCAGGTTCATACTATTCCAATCAAAGGAAAATACCTCGCACTTGGAGGGGTTCGTAGAAACAAAGAAATCTTTCTCAGCGTAGAAGAATCTAATGTAACAAGAAGAACTCCTAGTGGTATGAAGTTCACTTTCTAAGGGAGAATGGGATCGACTGAATGTGAAATCGAATCGACCACTTGATAAACTAATGGATCATCAACCTGAAAGTGATATGAGTTTCACTCTCCAATGGAAGAGTGATCGACTGCATTTCTGAAATTAGATCAATCACTCCGCCGCTGATGGTAGGTTGGGAGAAAGGTTACTAAGAACTACTGGAAATTCTTGTTGTGGAACAAAGAAGGTTTTCCAATAATGTTGAGGCTTCATCCATGTGAGGAAAATGTGAGTTTGATGACTCCCTTTGCATAACTTACAAGGAAACCTAACTTTACCCTTTTTCCTGCAGAACCTCGACTATCACCGGGTCGATGGATCACCGTAAAGTCGATGAGATTTTTCTGACCATACTTCCAAGACCTTTGGAAGAGCTGGGGACAATTGATAAGGAAGTGGTCACCCTTACAAAGCCTCGCAAGGGTATTTGGGTTTACGATGCATGTTGAAGGTTTCCTCAACACTACTAACATTTACAACCATGATTGGTTGGTTGAATTCTTTCTTATCTGCTTCTTCTTCTTCTTCTTCTTCCCTTTTCTTCTTCTTAGCCACCTCGGTTACTAGCGTCAAGGATTTTACCAAGCGAAGAGGAAGAAATGGAGGAAGAAATATTAGGCAAAGAAGGAAAGGGTCACCGTAAGGTTGGGTGATGTTGATATGGTGAACTCGTTGAGGTGAAGCATCCTGCTGAGGTGGAACAATTGGAGTATTTTGAGGCCACCAAGTTGAAAATAACCATATCGGTAAACCTATTGTAACCAGTAATGAAAATGTAGCCATATAAGGAGGACCCATATTTCCAAAGTAAGGAAAAGTACTAGGATTCTCACAAGAGGGGTTCCTCAAGTTGGTAAATTCCGAACAACATATTATATTCAACTTCAATGAATTTTATTAACAATTTAAAACTAAAAATTAACAATTCACAATTCACACCTAACAATTAAAATTCACAATTCACACCTATGGTTTCTAAAAGTACAAACAAAAAAATTAACATGCGCTATCAAATTCAGGATTCAAACCACAACCACACAAAATAAAGGATTCCCACACTAAAAACACTAGTTGGTGATGAAATCCAACATCGTAGAATTTTAATGTAGAAATGGTGGTTGGAACAGTTTTACTCCCGACAACCTCGATTAATGAAACAGCATCGGCACAAGTTTCTTCACAAAACCATCTCTAGTGAAGAGAACCCCCTGCAGAGTCCAAGTGAGTACAGTCGTACGTCTCGCTTCAAAGTACAAGTGTTGAGATCTTTCCTTCACCGTCACCTTAGGAAATCATCTTAAGTTTATGGACACTAAGGTTACCAACAGCGAAAATACAACCTGGGAACAATCTACGATTTGATTCTACGTGCAATGGCAACAAAAAGCTCAATCCCTCAAGGCTCCTCGACATGGTCAATCCAAGGTTTACCAACAAGTGACCCTGTGCCCTCGACAATGGTTAATCCGAGGTTTACCATTTGTAATGCACGAATCTTCTATCTTCCCAATGAAACATAATTGATTGTCTCAAAGGTTTGGAAAATGATCCTTGATTAACTCCTTTAAGAGAAGCTTCCCGTAATGTACCAATTACAATTGGATTTATTTCCTACCACAAGATTTATCTACTTGTTTGTTTTAGTTGCTTTGGAAAGTTAACTACAACCTATTCCAAAGCACTAATCCCGAGCTAGATTGGTGGAAAGAGCCCTAAAAATGTAAAAACTACTAGATGAATTAAATTAAGCGATGTGTTATTTAGGTTGTTATTATTCAAAAGGGTAAATGGATATGAAACCAATGGTGTTATGACTCCGACCTTAAATTGAATGCAATCGAATATGATAATGTAATTCTTTCAATTCCGATGAATCCCAATTAAATTAAGGAGCGTGTTTCCAATCACTTCCAACAATGCAAAAAATTGATCACTGCTAAGAGAAAATATAACAATTCTCTAATGCACTAATTTCATCAAGAAAAACTAATGAATCAATTCCAAAACAATTTTATTTTTGTGTTTTTAAACAAGCATAAAAACATCTAAATTCAAATCAAAGAAAACTCGATTCTAAATCTACAATTAATTTTTCGTAATGTAAACTATGTAGTTGTAATCTATGCACAATTCATTTGAAAAGTATGCAAACAAAATCTATGCACATTTTTCATTCATATTCGAAAATGAGAATTCTAATTATGCAAATGTGATCTATGCAAGATAATTATCAAACACAAGATGATTCTAATGTAATCTGAAGAACCAATCAAGTGGTAAGTAACAAAATTGGGTGAGATTTGTAAGATCAAAAATAAAAATATCTCAAAGGCGATTAACACTCATACACAATTTAGCCCCCGACGAATGAGGGGGAAATTTTTTGCAAAACAAAGCAAAAGATGCAAAATTGTGAAAATACTAAGATAGACCTCCAAGTAATGACCAAAGGAAATCAAAATTAAGAATTTCTCAAAAAAGAGACTCAAAACACCCAATTAACTTAACGAAGATTGATGAGATGAAGAATTTAATAAAAGAAACTCATAAACAAGGCTTTTTGATAGAAAAATACGCATCTCTGGGTGAAGATGCCAAGAATCCTAAATGAAATATAAACTCAAATGGAAGGAGAAATATAATTTCTTCAAGAATTTTAACAGGTTTGCAACAATGTGCGGTCCCTAGAAAAGTTCAAGAAAAGAAAAAGACTTCAAAATTTTTCAAAGAAAAGTAAATCTAAGTTACCCAAGCCCGTACAAATCAATCAAAAATCAGAAAAAATCATTTTCTCAAATCAAAACAAGTTCTTCCCCAAGGAGTCGCCATTTGTTGATTGGATAATTCAATCTTGCGTACAAGATCGATCTCCCCAAGACCAAAAGGTAATCTAACAACAAAATGTACTCAAATAAATCTATCTTTCTCTAGACATGCGATTGCCAAAGATTATTATAAAGGTGTTAAGGTCTTATCAGAGATCCAATGCTTGTTCGAATTAGTTGTCCTCTTCGTCATCAGGTGAGTTATTCAAAGACCCTATGAAATCAACAAGCAAACATTAAATAGCACCTATATAGTAAATATTATAAATCATGCCTATCATGGTGATCAAGGAATCCAAGGAAATAAACAAGCTAATTAACAAATTATTGGAGAAAAAAGAATTCATTTGTATTAACTTTGAACAAAATAAAACCTTACAACCTTAGCTTTGATGTTGAACAGTTTTCCCGGGTCCGGCGGTGAACCTCCTCTACTCGACAAGCCCACTCTTCCAACCGAGATGCCGTATAGAGGTATGTGATCTTTCCTCACAAAATCTCGCTAAATGAGTTCAATCCCAACAAGACTTTACCTCAAATAATTTAAAGCTTGAACTCCCCTTGAGGTTACCCAAGGCCTCTTTTATAGTGCAAAAGAGGAGGTTACGCTTCCAATTATGAAGGGATAAAGTCCTCCTTCAAAGGATAAGCTCACATCAAGGGGTTTGTTCCTTAAGGTGTGGGATGCATGAACCTTATAAGAGCGTACTCATCCCCAAAAATCTCATCCGTGCTTCTAGAATCGACTCAAAAACAACTTTTACTTTGGTTTCTACCCTTTTGACCTTGACAATGGGGTACGAAGGCACACACTAAGAACCGCACTCTAGAATGTAGGTAAGCTCCACATAACCCTCGCGTAATTTTAACCAGAATGCAGGTGTAAGCTTCACACATTCGTGTACCTGTGGTCGTGGAGCTATTAGGTTTTTCTCCTATTTTTAGGGCTTGACATGAGGAGCAGAGGTTGTAAGACCTATAAGAGAAAGTATGAGTGACAATGAGCTCATATAGTCGCCATAATGTCAAGATAGTTTTTAGTGCAACAAGATGCCATCCCCAAGTGGAGCCAATTATTAGGGTCCTATAATAATAGGGATCATAATTTTGAATCGACTATGTTAAGTCTTGTATTGCATTTAATTTTTCTTCCCCGCAAATTTTTTCCCATATTCAAAATGAAAAGAGGGCATTTCCTTGAAGAAAACCAAAGGACTAAAAGAAAAGAAGATCAAAAAAATATATAAAATATGAACTCACAAAAGAAACAAAAATAGATCCCGAATGTTTTGCACTTTCAAATGTCACTACTCTTAGTTTACTTTATGCAAATAAAATTAGGCAGCAACTTGTCCAAAAATGCCAATTCATGATGATAAAATATTTAATCTTTATTTCATTCATGCTTTTAAATTTCATGTAATGATAGTTAGTTAATAAAGATCTCGCCCAAACCATTTAATCTTCGCAGACTGTGACGTTGTAGAGAATAAAAATGAGCTCATCGGGCTTTAACCTGAGCCATTGGAAGTTATAAGGTTAGAAATATGTTAGTTTTCTTATTAAAAGAAAATAAAAGGGTTAGAAAGCTCAAATGCACCCAATAAAAGGAGTAAAAATAACAGCGTAAATAAAGGGTAGGTAGATTACTTTCATAGGTAATGGAAAACATCAATTGGGTTCATCTCATATTACTAATATCCTCATAAATCCCCTTCCTTCCTAAAATCCCTACTTCCACTCTTGGAAGTCATTTCTTGTAAAAATTTTCCCTTATTCTAAACCACTTCCCCTTCCTAAAAACCCCTTTTCCTAGTTAAAAAAACCATTTCCTTTTGAAAATTAAGTTCCTTTTTATTAACCTCATTTTCAATTAAAAAATAAAAATAACATGCAAAACCCAATTTTTGTATAGCTTAAATGGTTAAAATATATTGGGCCCCACTCCATTAAAACCCTCTCCCGCTATCATTTTAACTTATCCCCATATTATATTAACTCGCATATTATATTAAACTTTGTTTTAATATATGTACCCCACTATATATCTCGCATACCTTTATATTAACCCACTTTACTTTAACCCCTTATTATTACCTCGATACTACCGTAAAAACCTCATATTATATTCCCCAACCCATCGCATATATAAAATCCCCTCCCACTAACATATTAACCCCTCCACATTCATACCCGACCCCAATTTCCCCGATCCTCGAGCTCAATCCCCGCAACACTCGGGCCGTCCCGATTGGCGCTATCGATCTAACCATTCTTGAACCCTTTTGAACTCTCAACTATCCGATGTTTAAAACAACGGGTGCCAAATGGGTGGTTTCGCACCTACCCATTTTCCACGCAAAGGTCTCCACAATCCATCGCACACCCCATCCTTAAAACATTATACTACTTTTTGTGATGAAGGAATCACAATCCATCCCCACGCTTTGCGATGAAAACCACCATGATCCAAAATTAATCAAATTCCGTGCCATTGCAATTAAAAACGAGGTTAAAAGTAATAATTCCCGCCTTTACGCTAGTTGTCTATTTTGTTGTTTAGTTGTGGAAAAAAGACCCAAAACCCATTTTTTGATTGAGAGTCAAGCTTTTGTAGACCAAGAAAGCCCCCTGCCATGTACCAAACTACCTTCCAAACACCGGATTCTACCTTTTCTAGGTAATCCCGGAAAGCATCCCGAGACCATTAAATTAAAAAAAAAGAAAGTAATAAATTGATAAAATAAATGAATTAATGGCCTCCCGCAGCATAATATCTCATAACCTCTCTACAACCACTCTGTGGTAGATGTTGACCACACCTCTTATTGATAAAGGCTTCAAAATCATTATACATTCACCGATTTAAACCTCTAGAGCTCCACTACTAGAGCCATGATAAATTCATAGACCAGTCAAGGATATCCACCTCCGGGACTCAAATCTACCGAGGTACATCTTCCCAGATATTTCAGTTTCCGTAAAATCATCAAACTCTACCAGATCAATTATTCACCCAATGAAAGAGCTCTAGTAATCACAAACCAAGATATTTTACTCACCATCACCGCACAATCAATAAATCGATGTCGTTGCATCCAACCCAAGCTTGATGAAGTCCCATTATACATTGGAAACCCTCACCGACTTTATCCGAATCCGGACTTTCCCAAGAGGTTCCAAGACCCAAACTTTCCTTCATCCATTAAAGAGAAACCCCAAAAATTAATGATGTCATGTATTTTAGGGCATTTTATCGATGAATATGTAGATGCATCTATCCTAGTTTTTCTATCCATATCTCCGCCCAAAGAAGCCTCTAACTTCAACCTTCAACTTTTCCCAATACTTATCGCATGCAATCCATGAATAGTTGGTCAAATTACCGCAGGAAGGAGTATTTAAATACTCCTTAGTTTTGTTTTATTTATTCTTATATTTCCAATCGAAAGGTTTGGTGCTAGCTTTCCAAAATCGGACACAGAGGGTAACGCCCAATCAGAAGTCTTCAGACATCCTTACTCAGAAAGGATTCTTTACATAATTCAGCTATAGAGACTTCATTGATTCATTTTTTTATCCAACTCAGCATGCGTGCGCAGCATTCAACCCAGAGTCAAGAAAGAGATAAATAAGGTTTTGCAATTGGCATATCAAAGTAGAATGTGAGACCGGTATTTATACCAAAATCATACAAAAATTGGGATGTATGGAAGCCAACTCACTCCATACAAGCTTTCCAAATACCTCCCAATGAGGTTATTTGCATTGGAATACATCAGAAAACTTAAAATCGTATGAAGTCAACTTCCTTTCAACAAAGAAGAAAACTAAATTTAAGATCAAGAACCAAATAGGGCCTTTTATTTGTAATAATAGGAATGTTAGTCAACAAGGAGAAAAGTGTTTACAAGATTTCAAGTTTAGTAATAATTTCAACAGTTATGATCCTCAGAGTCATAAGTAAGTAAAGAGTCAAATCCAAATTGACCCTTGTATTCATGAGTCAAAGCCCGAAGTTGAAAAGTATTTCAACTAGTCGCAGTGGTTGGAAAATACTTTACAAGAGTGTGCAAAAGTAGGTAGATACTAGTTCCATCCTCCTTAATCCAACCCCACATGACAAAAAAATTCAAAGGCGGTAAGAGAGGGTTCTCTATTCTATAGAGACTACTTTTGATACCAAATTCAAGCTAATGTAACAGAAAAGGCAAAACCGAACCAAAGGATTGAAGAGGGAAAGATATTTGAAACAATTGAAGTCATTGATACAAATATAGTGGTTAGAGGTGATCCACCTCCAAGAGTGTCGGGAGAAACATAGCTACCATCAACTCTCCAAAGGTAAAATCATTCAAACAAAATAGTGTAGGTTTCATCATCAAGCAAACTAGTGGGTAAAGAGAAAGATATAATGGAGAAGCACAAAGAAATTAATTTGAATAACGAAACATTGAAAGTTGTAACTTATGCCGTATTGAAACAAACTCCTAGTGACAAAAATAGGTTACTTTTAGTTTTTTTATTACAAGACTAGAAAGATGCAAATGACATTGTTGCGCCCAACAATGCAGTGCTCCAAATCATCGCCAAATTACAATAAAACAACCTTTGAAGTTCTTACTAAATATGTGCATCCCATATATCATATTTAGTTTCATAAAAAAGTCGGGAGAAAAGATCTATTCCACTATGAAAAATAAGGATTTAAGTGTCCAAAAAATTTAGAATTCCCTAGAGAATATAAGAGCACATTTAAAACTAGAGAAAGCTTCTTCGAAGCAAAGGATATTGTGATACAAAATCTCTTGAAGAATTGATCATGGAGGTTGGTTATGATCCAAAGAACATCAAAGCAACAAGAGACTATTAAGAAGAAGAAATTTACATAGTTGCATCAAGAAATAGTTGAAGTTACCAACAACAGAAGATCCACAAACTAAAGAAGTTTTGGAGATGAAAATCGAAAAGATGAAATGATGAATCACATCATTCACGGACAAAATTAACCGAAAGAGATAGAAAATGAAATGGAAAACTGGCACAGAAAAGAAATCAGCATGAAAGAAATCCCTCGTTATTTCCATTCCAATAGCTTTCAACATCACCTCCATTACCTACAACAGCCTGACAAATAAATTCCAAAGAACTACACCAAGAATAGTGCTAACAAGGCTAACTCATCCCAATGACAAGGCAAGTAAATTGATTAAAGCAATGAAAGACATGTCAATAAAAACTACCGAGATCAATAAACTTAAATAACAAGTGAAAACCTAGAAGATGAAAAGAAATTGGCTCAAGTAATGTATAAAGCTAAATCACAGAAAACAAACAGTATCGATCGATAGAATTCATAATTTAGAAAAGGAATTATCACCGAAAGAACACTAGCCAAATCAAAGCAACAATCGGTGGCCAACATCATTAACTCGTTAATGATATTTGACCTTATATCCAAGTTATATTTGAGTTATAATGAATTGATAAAGGAGACTAGTAATGCAATTCGAAAGTCAAAGAAGAGCTTGGAAAGAAACCAGAGGAAGCCACCGAGGTTATAAAATTCCTAAATTCTAAAAAACAAGAAAGAATTAGAAGAACTCTGGTATAACAGATGCAATGTAGTAGAACATCTTAGACGTGGAACAAGGTTATCCTGAGAAATATGATGATAAAGCCTCGAAGATAAATGCCAAACAATGGAGCTTCCAATAAATAGATTCATGAACAAATTTGATATTTTGAGTGCGTAAATCTCTACCTAATCCATTAGTTATCAATGAAAAACTGATAAGGCATGAACACTATGATAAAAGACTGTGGAAGTAGCTAAAGAGACTTCCAACAATTCAAAGAATGAAAGGGGTTCCCATAGGCAAAGTACTTCTTCGTACTTAGAGAACTTTCTTCCTTCAACATGAGGTAAATCATATTTTTGCAAACAAGCCTACACTTTCCAAGTATACCGAGGTTGATGAGATTTATGAGGATGGTGAAAATCAAAACGCTCCGTATGAAGAAGCTTGGGAAAATGGTGTGATTTATCGTGACAAGTAAAAGTAAAAAATAGGTAACAAGAAAGCAATCAAAAAAAAAAAACAAAGAGCGTACGTATAAAGCAAATACAAGGTTAAATATTAATATTTATAAAAATACGTAGTTAAAAGAAAAATTTAGATGACAAGCCACGTGAAAGAAAAGCGTCGTGAAAGCGAGACATCTTAAAAGACAACAAATATCAAAGAAATAAACAACAAATCAATAAAACAGGACAACTCGCGCATTTAGTTAAATAGGTGTCTCTATATTCTCGCATGAAGATACTTTATTTCCCTTGAATAAATCCTGTTTAACAGATATTTCTATTGAGTTTTTGTATAAATACTTCATCCATTCAAAGTATTGAGGGTGGATTCCTAAACATTTCTATAGTAGAATTGATCTACTACAAGAGGGTTTATTGTAATTTTTCCAAGTCGATGTATAGGACAATAATAAAGGCATTTCTTTACAGGATTCATGTGTCGTAACTACTTCAATGAAGTATATTTAAATTGTTCATATTATTTTCTAAGTATTCCATAAAATTGCATGTTTTTCAAATATGAATGGTATAACCGGAATTTTATTGCGTAATTTGTTTAAGTGCACTAGGTTTTGAACTATTATCCATTTTTATGTTTTCTTCTCATATCCGGTTAAGGATCCTTAACTACCCTCTCTAATCCCGATTGACTTCCTTCACCTTCCTTCATTATCTAGTTTAAGGAATCCTTAACCTTCCTTGATTCTCGATTGAAAAATCACTTCACCATTCAACTCAAAAGACATGATTTTGCTTAACACCCCTGCCCTATAAAGCATTACTTTTATAATTCGTTTCTCGTTCTATTTTCTTTATATATTGAATCCATAGCCCAATGGAAACAGACATGCACCTATCCATCTAAATCAGTAATTCTACCAACAAATCAAAATCAAACCAAATCGCTCTTACATAACTAGCCTAAAGTCAATTAAAACAACAAAGTTAAATCATTAAGGCTAGATCCAATCTCTAAAAGTGGCCGGTAGTTACCTCTAATATTTCTTTAAACACACATAACAACCTCTTGGAAATTTTAGAGTGATAAAAATATTCGTTCATCTTTCATATCTTTAATCAAATCAGTTTTCAATACTTCTTTAGGTAAAGTGGTATAAGGTGATATTTAAATTATATTGGAATATTTAAAAATATTCCTCTAAAGTCTCATCTTCTTTGGAAATCATTTTAAATATTTCTCCTTCGATCCCTATACCCACAATAGTCCCGATATTTCTAGTGAGAGAAGTTTCTTTCATCTGATCCTAGGATTTTATAGTGCCCCCTCCTAATCCCATACCGAGGGATGCTCCCTTTAAGGTGGAAATAAAAAACTTACTTTCTCGAGGATCAATGGTAAAGTCCTAACATCCGCATAAGACATCACATTCAAATAAGAACACATAATGATCTTCATAAGCCATTCCATGAAAATTTCAAGGTTATGTAATGGGATGGATTTCATTGGTGCATTGTTATGTGTACGACAATATGGTATTCTATAGTCGAAGCTCATGGTTCCTTGTGATGTTTTTTCCATTTGGTTAAAAATATTCGAATAATCCTCATGGATTTCATGATCTAGAGGTATTATCTAAAGGATAATAAGTTGGTTAAAATTTGGGTTTTGAGGCTTATATGCTATTCAAATAAGGAATTTTGTACTTCCCTTCGCAACAAGTGTTTTCAGAAATTATGACTCGAAAAGATGTGGTTTACATGTCTCACCTTCCCCTCTCTTAAATTGTAACAGTTCCCCTCTTTTTCACCGTGAGGACTAATATTATTAATGAATGTATTCTCGGGAACTTTTCTTCATACCTCAGCCTTATCGTGAGCTACGTATGATGATCATGTCGCTTTCGAGAGGCAATTTAGAGTCCTTTTCCGAGATGTTGTTTGCGTCAAATGCTCTTTAAGATCCCAAACGGTGAATGATTTCATCTATGAAATTTATTTCTCACAAGGATAGAGTGACATTGAGATTTGTTTATTTTGGAATAGGTTTTGAATCTTATGACTTCTCGAGCTACGCTTCAGTTTTTTCCTAGTAAGACATACTAAACAATTTGAAAAGTATTAGCCGATGGCAGTACCGACACATGTTTTTTTACTGTGTATGCGCATGTTTTTACCTTCCATATTTAATACCCAATTCTTCATGGATACAACTAACACTTCTTTGACAACCTCCCCAACAACGGTGCCAAAATGTTGGGTTACTTAATTTCTCTTTAAAAATCCTGAACAAACCTTAATCATTACATTGTCAACCCGAAACTCATCTCGGTTATTTCAAGGTTGTCTACAATGTATGTGCAAATAATATTTTTTTTGTAGCCTAATATGTCTAATCCTATCAAGATGAAAATACATAAAAAGCAACAAGAAACAACTAATATTTCTCAAGAAAACAACTTTCCGATAAACTCAGTAAATTCAACCAATCGAAAACTCATCTATGATAATCAAAACATAAAACTTTTTGCAAATAATTCTACTAAGTACTAGTCATTTCCAAGGAACCGCAACTACATGAAAGAAACATCACCTCAACTAGAATTACATATATTTTCTTAAAGAAATATCAAACCTTGCACTAAAATATTCTTTATCAATCATACAAAATGACAAAGGATAAATCACACTTTCTTAAAATCGCTTATTAGAGCTTCCGATTCAAATAAAATTTGTTCGAATTGTTATAACAACTATCTTTGTAATGAAAAAACGTAGCAACCATCATTTTAATGATCAATCTAGTAGAAATTATTATTGTAATTCACAATTCGGGACACAAGGGTCAATGCTAGCAAGTAATAAGAGAATTGTGAAACAAGAATAAATTTTTAAATGTAAATTAATAACACAAGGAGGAAGTAATCATTCTAGTATCGCTCCACAATCATTGGAATTCAATCACCTTAGAACTAAATTTGTGCAAGAATTAAAGTTGAATCCTCAAATTCTTTTTTATATTAATTAACAATAGTATTACAAAGTATGTCCGTAAAAAAATAGAGCATAGATACCGTAATTGACAATAAAAGTTTTTTTACTAAGGCTTTATTCCTCACTTTTATAATCGTTAACCAAGTCTATAATTAAATAAAGGAGTGATTCTTAGAATTTGAAGATTCTCAGGATACTTAATTAGAGTTGCTAGAAAATATCTTAAGCCCCCGGAATATGTGGCAAAAATCTTGTTCGTCAGCTCATCCTTCCATGACAATAGTTATTCTCGCTATCCATGATACAACTAACTCCTCAACAAATCCATGCAATTCTTCGTCAAGTTTCCAAGGGAACACCATCCACTTATCGAAATCCCCGTTAGCTATCATTTCAAATTGTAAACATAAAAAATATTTTCATAATTAAATAAAGTCATTTGAAGAATAAAATGGTGTAATGCTTTATTAACTTTTCTAAAGCTCGCAATGCACAAATAACCATGTTATATACATAAAAGGCTCATAAAACTAATGTAATGATAAAAAGAGTAGGAAAAATATTTTAATTATGGAGCCCAACATAAGTTCCCCAAATAAAACAGTTTCCTAACTTGATGAGGAAGGAAAATCATACGAGTCTGGCGGAGTCACCCAAACAAGAACCCAAAACCCAAGGGTATTCGATCAATTTCGTAGTATCTCATTAATTGGAATAACTTACCCACTAAAGATTCCAAATGGGAGGATGAGGAATTTTATGTAGAATCATCCAAAACTACTCAAGTGTTGAGGAAAATACTTTTTTTGAAGGAGAGGGGCATGTTAGGTCCCTCTAATATTGGTGTATTCCTTTATTGTTATTGTTGTGTCCATGTAGCCCCCATATTGTTATTGTTGTACCCTATAGAAGCTCACTATTATTTTTGTTGTGTCCTTACATTATTATTGTTGTATATGCTCTAATTATATTATGACCCTCTTCATTTGAATCATCCAATAATTGTTCATTTATGTGATGTAAAGGAGGTTTCCTCCTCAAAGAGGTTAATTTTCAAGTCGTTGATCTATAGTTTGTTTTTTTTTTTTGTGGACGGTTTCATAAAAAAACCAATGTCAAGTATTCTTGAAGAGGTGACGTTGGAGAATATTCGAACATAACACCCGCTAATCGATAGGAGTAACATCCCAACATGGTTGTTTGTATTGCAATCATGCTAATATATTGATTCCTTGGCATCCCCAATGACCAATATTGATGGTAACACCACAAATCTTATGATGAATAAAGTGAATGTCTCAGCTGTCTCCCACAAACAAAAATGGCCTCCTCCTCCTTTGGTGCAATGTTAGGTATCATTCCATAATGTCCATAAAAATGTGCCATAGGATGCATGTATAACACTTGCAAACTTAGATCATTATGAAGTTATGGTGAGGCGTATTAATGTCCATGACATGATGTAATTTCAACACTCGAATGTTGTGTGTGACGAAAGAAAATGCAAGAACATGAACCGCAATGGAAGAGGCGACATGTTTTTAGTTCTTGTTTATTTCTCGTTAAATATCTTAGCTTCTTAATGAATCAAGAATATTTTTGATTACAATGATGAACTATTGATTGGACTCATTATCTACATTGAATCAGATAGATGGACACTCACATATCTCACAAAATAAATTAATATAACCATATACTCTATGTACAATGGATCGATTTTTGAAACTTCTCCACCTCTCCTAGTCCCTCCTCGAGGGAGTTAAGCCCATATGTGCTATGATACAAAAAAGGGAAATTTGAGAAGCAAACATGGTGCACAGACAGTGCACATGAATTCATATATAACTCACAAAATCACTCAATTACATCAATTATATATGCTACAGATGAGATCCAACAATTTCTAAACTAAGAGACTAATTATTGAGAAATATCAATAAATAAACTAATCAACGAACTTAAATATTACCTATTTCTAAAGTAAGTGTTATTTCCAAGTACTTCAATTTTCATACTTCCTAATTGTAACAAGCCTCTATTATATCCATTTAGTGGATGATTATGGAATATATAGTCTTAGCGCCATGCTTATATGAGCATTGGCATGTTGCTTTGCTTTCTGGAGAGGAGTTTTTTCGTACGTTTTTCCCTACTTTTTTCAACTTATGAGAGTTTGGTCTTGGGTACCTTGTTCTTGTTTTCGTGGATCCAAATTTTCCTTTACATTTATTCCATATGTTTCACTTAAGGGGTGTTAGAGTTGTATTTTTCAATGCTTCCTTTCTCAATGACCTAGCTATATTGAGTTGTAAGCTCACATAAATATTTGGGGTGTTAGGAGTTGGCATTTTTCAATGAATGAAATAGCTATAGTGAGTTGTACGTTCACATAGAGATTTATATTTTCCATGTTGTCATAGTTATCTTTAACAAGAGTAAGCCTCCATTATTATATAATGAAGATCTTCTATGTACTTTTACATTATAAATAAAACAACACTTTTACAATATTTACAATTAGCATGTAGAAGAAAAAATTATATTTTATAGTTGATCATTTTCTAAAAATAATAGGATAAAGCATTTGAATCTTATGTATGAGATATACAGGTATGTGATATGACAATATATTGTAGATCTTTACACTAATTGTATTGGTATGAAATTTAATTTTCATTAAGCTATTGTTCTATATTACATAAAATTTAACATCTATAAATTTATTTTGTTAAAAAAATAATTGATTTTCTTTATAATTTTTAAATTTAGGTTACTTAATCAATAAAAATAAAATAAAACACTAAATCTATTTATACACTAAAAACATATAACTGAAACAACAAATTATAATCTCAATTATTAAATTACAATAAATACATATTTTAAAGAAACAAATGGAAATAATTAATATTATTTGTATATTAATGGAGAAATGGTTACATTGTTGTAACGTAGCTCCTTGAAGTTAGGTTAGTTCTTAGGATATAGGAGTTTGGCTTACAAACTCCCTGATTCTTTGTGATGTATTTATAGTCAGACCATTCCATTAATGAATGTAGAGTGTGTACTCTCCCGTTTTGAGGGCACAGCTCAAAAGAAGAGACTAACTCATGAGCCGCAACTTCTTTCCGCTAGCTTCTATCTTGGTATCGAGCTCGCATTGGGTGAGCTCTGATTTGTTTATAGAGAGCACTAAGTACAAGGTAGCCTTCGCGGCTATGGTGTACACAAGAGTGTTGTGCTCACGTGAGCTTCGTGCTCAGTATCGATGGTTAATTGATCTCCGAGAAGAAGAGGGTTGGTACGATTTTTTCCACCGGGACAAAAGCAAAACCACACCGCGCGACCGTTAGGGCCATACCCGTGCCAATTTGGCGATTCGCACCAATTTTATTTTGGGTGCGGATTTTTTGCTTGGGAAAGTGCCACATCTCTCTCGTGGAGGTTTTGGACATTAGATTTACCTAGTGGTAGATCGATTTTCCCCTGGCTACAGATCAAAGTTTCCGTGGTGGCAGACGAAGCTCTCATGGTATGCATCAAGTTGTGGTTTTACCGTGGTGGTAGAGATCGGATTTGCCCAGGGTGGCAGCATCGTAGCCGCTTCGATGGTGGCAACATTAAAGTTGTGGATTTACCTAGTGGTGGTAGATTCGACGATCGGTGGTGGTAGATCGTAGCCGTCTTGGTGGCATATTGAAGTTGTGGATTTAATTCGATGGTCGTGTTAGCCCCATAAATTTTTTGGCGAGCAAAATAGGGGGCTAGTCAAGTTTTGAGCCTTCAAGGATGAATTTCCCCCGAAAACACATCATCCTTGAAGCTCTCCTTGTGCCTTGTCCCCGTGTCAAATTTCACTCATCTCCCTTTAAAGCCTCTCTATTTGTGAAGAAAAATGCCCGTAGGCCTCCTTTTCCCTCTTATTTCCCCCCACATAGCCTCAATTTTGTTCCCCCTTGTCTTCCCCTTCTATTTCCCTTCTTACCCTTCAAATCTCCCCAAAATCCCCTTTAAATTCCTCCTCTAACCTTGGTTGGCCATTTTTCCTCTTTGTTCCTCTATCGTTCCCCTTCCTAGCCTTCAAATTCCATTTAAATGGGCCAAAAACCCACTTCCGACATTATTATAAGGCCTAGCCCCTTCCCGCTAGCCCCTCAACCACTTCCCACACATGCCCCAGCGCTGGGACCAAGCGCTTAAGTCCCAAGCGCTAATCGCAATCGGAAGATCGGCGGGGGTCCAATTCCTTTGTTACATTAAAAAATTCCGATGCGATTGGGTTTTAACGCCAAGTCCTGCGACTTGTTTTCAGCCGTCGATCCATCATTTCAATCGGATGGTGGAGCACCAATCGCAACTCCCTGTCCGATCGCAATCGCAACTCCCATCGGTACTGCCCCGATTGCGATTCCCCGATTACATCGCAGCCGTCCATCCTCCCCGCAGATCCGACGGTCATCGCACTAATGGCTCCATTCCTCCGATCGCTAATCGCAAGCCTCCCCCGTCGTCCCCCGATTTAATCCCATCCGTCCATCTGATCCACGATCCGATGGTCATCGATTCTTCCGCCCAATCGCAATCGAAACTTTCAATGTGTGTCTTTTCTGTCCCCTCCCGATTGCGATTGCCCGATTCAATCCTGGCCGTCCATCTCCCTGCTGATCCTATGGCCCAGCACTGATCACTTCACACCCATCACGCCTCCCGTTTTCCACTCCGATTGATTGTGAGTCGTCGATCTGACCTTCGGATCTAACGGTCAGCGCTCGATCTCGTCCCCGCTCCCAATCGCAATCGGAACTTTGAAATGCATGTTGTGATTGTCACCAACCCCAATCTCCGATTGCGATTGCTCCGAATGAATCTCAGCCAT
Source organism: Pinus albicaulis (assembly GCA_034641835.2). NCBI lineage: Eukaryota > Viridiplantae > Streptophyta > Pinopsida > Pinales > Pinaceae > Pinus > Pinus albicaulis. The sequence continues at coordinate 116,056 of JAXQQM020081256.1, forward strand.
TCATTGGATCTAAGATCGAACGGTTCAGAAGGAGTCGCTCTCCGCCTCCGCTGGGCTCCACCTAATCGCATTCATGGCATTTCCGTCACATTTCTTTGTATTTGTCCAAGGTCCGAATTTTAAGACTTTAGACTTAAGTCTTATATTCCATAGTTGCTCCGCCCACTCTCATATATTATTCCGCCGCTCAATCTCCGCCGTTGATCTTCGTCTCCAGGCTAGGATCTAACGGTCTGTGCCGCATATCGCCACCGAACCCTATTGTTCGCACATTTCGCCACTTCAATGCATTTTCACCGTTATTTCACATAATATCGCTGTGTCTCCACCGCTCCGCCACCACTTCTCCGGCCTCCGAAGCAGTTTCTCCGCCACCCCTGCTGGTTTGTAACAGGTTTATTTTATTGTGCAGATAGCACAGAGAGGTATTTTCAGCACTGCCAACAGATCAACAGATGGTTTCAAAGGGGTTAATGGTTTCTGTTGACATAATTAATGTTAACCCTACAAGTCAAAGGATCGAAGCACGGTTTGAAGGCTTAAGCACACAAAGAGTCTTATTTGTGTTTTATATCAACAGGACGTTTTCTCCAGGCGTACACCATTCCTACAGCAATCTCCATGCCTCCTCGAGCCCTGAAACGATTAATTACACTGACTGAAGCCCATTTAAGACAGTCAGGCGGCAGTTATGAGGAATGGAGAAACCTTGCAGATCTTCCACCCAGTTCATTTATTTCAGAATGACAGCGCAGAACTCCAGACAGCCGAAAGGACTTCAAGAACACATCAGAGGTCAATCTCGACCCGACAGAGATCTCCGAACCAGTCTTAGAGTACATACAGCGTTGCAGAAAGCCGTTAAGCAGTAGGGGCGTGAACACTTCCGCCATTCTGTCTTAATGAGACTCATTCAATTGTTCACCTACTTCTGTTTCTTCCTCTTCTCCTATAAGAATTCCCGAGAACATATTGTAAAGGTTGTTGTTGCCTTGCTGCGCAGTTGCTGTTAGAGGGATTCATGCTTGACTGTTAGAACAGTTTTGGGAGGAAGTAGCAGAGTAGTGTTGTGTAATAGGCTGGGAGGAGAAGTCTGGACTGTATTAGCCATTGAGCTTATTGTACATGACTGGTTTTGCATCAATTAATCAAAGCACATTTCACCGGATCCTGGTCTATTACTATTGGTGATGTTTTTCCTAACTCTGTTTATTACATTTTCATACTGTTTCATGTTCTTCTGGTAGGAAACAAAAGTATAACATAGGATTCACCCTTGCTAGGTGCCCTATGTTTCCTACTCTCCCTACCTTTAATGTTTTCTGCTTTATGTGTTATCTAAGAGTAAATTCATGGGGTTTAACCAGTGCAATGGATGTTATTGCCTGCTGGCTGATGTATGAACTTGGGGGTTTGCTGCTTGGATGTTTCTTTGTCAAATTTATCTCTGTTTTTCCCTTGGAGTTGCTAAAGCAGACCTGGATTTAAATGACCTCTGGTCCGATCTATAAGCTGCCCCTTCGTCCCTCCATTGAAAGCTACCTTTGAGTATGTCCAAGCAGGTCTGTAGTTAAATGACCTCTGACCTGATCTATAGACAGAAAATGGGTTGTTTTCCTTCTTTCACCTTCTCCCCTTAATGTTCCATCCCATCATATATCTAAAAAAGATCCTTTAGTGTAGATGACTTTCCCTCTGAAAGCCTTGGCTAGTGGTTGCAAGTAATTCTCCTTTCATGACTCCATAGCCCAATGGATGGCACTTTCTTGGCCTATCCCCTTTGCTGAAACTTCCCGCTTCTTTGTTCCTTCTCTCCCATTACTTTCTCAGCCTGTGATCTCATGACCAACCCAGCAACCAACCAACCAAATCATTTTAAAACCCCCCTCTGTGCTTCATAACTAGCCTAACATCTCAAATTGAGCTTTCAAAGACATATCATTCTTTGCTCTATTTGGAGAGATCCCTCTCCGGGTCCAGGAGGGCTAGATCCTAGGGCCCAAAAGTGGTTCTGATGTTGTCTCATCTTTTGGTCTTGCCAATCTGGCCAAAACATGGGAACCCCAACATAATGGCGACTCCGCTGGGGACTTGAGTGCATTTCACCTTAAAAAATTCTTAGGCACTCATAAGACCCAAGATCTCTGGTTAGATTGGTATTCTATTGCTGATGGTGGACATCATTCTACTTCAAATGTTCATATATATCCACCTGGCGACTCCACACTCCATAATCCTCGAAGACTCCACTGGAGGAAGAACCTGAAAGATGGCCAGACCTCATAGAAGGGTAGAACATACTGGTTGGATTTGGTTTAAAGATTTTATTGTTTTTGTCTATCACTATGTCCTATCCTATTTTAAGCCAAATCAAGTGTACAAAGATGAGACCCATGATGAGTATAGGAAAGATCTCAAGCCTCAGTCTTTAGACCATGAGCAGACCTATACTCCTGTGAAAAACCTGGTGGAACAAGAAGCTCATGTTGTATCTTCCACCCCTAAAGAAGCTTCAAGCAGCCATGAGCCCATTGTTACACTACCCACTCCTACAAAGGTCATAGAAAGATACAAGCCTATGGTTTTACCTCTTTTCTTCCAACCCCTCCCTGCAGAGCTTATAAATCAGCTGCCTCATTTTGACGGAGAGAATAAAGGGGCCACTGCCGAAGAACATGTTCAAAACCTCGAGGATCTACTTGAGCTGTACGAAATAGAAGAAGATGATGTGTGCATTAGAATGTTTGCTTTGTCATTGCAAGGAAATGTTAATAGTTGGCTCAAAGGCCTTCCAGAAGCAAGCATTTTCAGCTTTCATCAGTTTTCTCAAGTTTTCCTTGATAGATGGGCGGCCCCAAAGAATGCTCTCCTCATCCTAAAAGAATATCAAAATTTGAGAAGGCAGCCAGGAGAGACAGTGCAAGAGTTTTCAGCCAGGTTCAACAAGGTATACACTGCAATGCCTTCAGATATAAAACCACCTTTGGGATGGGCACTACTGCACTATCCTAGTTCTTTTGATCTTGAGGTGGAATTCCATATAAGGCAAAGAGAACCTTCGAGCCTGGAGGAGATGCAGAATATAGCAATCACTGTCGAATACAACGTTAAGTGCAGAGAGGAAAGATTAAGAGCGGAAAAGAGGGACCGAGCAGAGCATATAGCGCAGATCTCTTTAGTGAGCAAGCTGGAAAGATTGATAGAGACTACCAGCGCCCTGCTAAACATTGAAAAGGAAGAATATGAGGCTGAAGCCAGAGGGGATGATTGGAAAAGACCTGCTCCTTGTCCCCAAGAAAGACAAACCAGATCTCTGCAAGACATGGATTACATGCAAAGCGTGTATGATGAACCAGAGATTGAAGCAGAAAATGAGCTTGCAGACTATTTTGTAGAAAGACTTTCTGAGAGTCCTGAAGATTTGATCTGTGACAATGCTTATGATTATGATTTTTCTGATGTTGGTCTGTCTGATGATAATTTTTTCCAAAGGGAAATTGAGCTCGCAAGGCCATCATCAGCAGATTCATTGGAGGAAGATCATGACCATCAAATTCAGGAAAATGATGAGCCAATGCAGGCCATCTATGATACTGATGAAGAAAGTGCTGGAAGTATGATGGCGGAAGATGATCCCTTGAATTTTCATTCTGCCATATATCAGATCATCAGTAACGATTGCCACGAAGGAATAAATCAGTAGCTTTCTAGTGTAGAGGACGAGGAGAAAAGGAATGAAGAAAAGCTTGAGCGAGATGAATTTCCGGAGCCTTATCCCGAAGGGATTGAGGTAATGAAAGAAGTCCCCGCTCAAGAATATGTTGAATTTTTCACAGAGTTCCAGCAGAACCAGCCTGCGTTACTAGAGGACAGCACTGCCGAATATAATGAGCCCTCTAGCTCAGGGTGCAGTGAAGATGAGGTAGACCTTCTTCCCCACATACATCTTTGTCTTGACTCAGAGGAAGAGGAGGAGTGTGATTACAGAGGCCTCACTGCAGATGTAGTGATTGAAGCTACCTGGGATACAGACAACCTACCAGCCATGGTAGGCCTTAAACAAGAAAATTTACATCAAGATTTCATTGATCCTGTGGCAGAATACATGGAGGCCCTGATTGGCTTAGCTCCTCAAGTATCAATCCTTTGCAAGAGCCAAATACATCAGAATTGGTCACCACTACTGGTGGCCTCATTTTTGAAGATCCGCATGCAGAGCATCCTACGGTTGCCTCTGATAAGCAGTCAGATCTTCTTCCCCTTTTTGCTATTACTTGACTGGCTGCATTGGCATTATTGTATCACCTAGAGCATTAGAGACTTCTTGGTAGAGTAGGGTAGGTAGGAAGTCTGGAATAAGCTCAGCCTGTGAGCATGTAGTTAGTTGTTTAATTTCTGCAAAGTCCAGCAAGTCAGACAGTCTAATCCTGGCTTGACTGTTTTCAATTTCTGTCTTAGAATGTAGAGAACAAACCTGCTAGACAGTCTAATCCTGGCAGGTAGTAGTGTAGGTAGAGAAACATATGAGGCCAACAGTCTAATCTGGTCTCATGGAGCAATAAGGGTAGAAGTAGAATAGTTGTATTTTCCTTTTTGTAAAAAATTGATGATGTAAAGGGTCTGCAAGTCCAAATGCCCCAGAAGAGAAAATGTTAGGACTATAGTGTGGGTAGGTAGTTGTTTGGGAGAATGTTTCTGTTGATATGATGTCTTCATATTTGTGGCAGCTGAGAATCAAAGAAGAAAGATGGCTTATGGCAGCAGGCATCTGGCCTACACCAAGAGATCATTTTCTGAATTCTTGACTCCTTCAAGAAGAAGCCATCCCCATGTGGAGCCACTGTTAGCCCCCTATGAAATTTTTTGACAAGCAAAACGGGGGCTAATATTGTTTTTGAGCCTTCAAGGAATGCATTTCCCTTGTAAACACATCATCCTTGAAGCCTCTATGTGTCTTTGTCCTTTGATAGAATCCCCCTGCTGATTTCCATTATAGACCTCTCTGAATGAGAAGAAATGCCCAGGAGCCTCCTTTTCCCTCTTATTTCCCCCCACATAGCCTCAATTTTGTTCCCCCTTGTCTTCCCCTTCTATTTCCCTTCTTACCCTTCAAATATCCCCAAAATCCCCTTTAAATTCCTCCTCTAACCTTGGTTGGCCATTTTTCCTCTTTGTTCCTCTATCGTTCCCCTTCCTGGCCTTCAAATTCCATTTAAATGGGCCAAAAACCCACTTCCGACATTATTATAAGGACTAGCCCCTTCCCGCTAGCCCCTCAACCACTTCCCACACATGCCCTAGCACTGGGACCAAGCACTTAAGTCCCAAGCGCTAATCGCAATCGGAAGATCGGCGGGGGTCCAATTCCTTTGTTACATTAAAAAAGTCCGATGCGATTGGGTTTTAACGCCAAGTCCTGTGACTTGTTTTCAGCCGTTGATCTGTCATTTCAATCGGACGGCAAAGCACCAATCGCAACTCCCTGTCCAATCGCAATCGCAACTCCCATCGGTACCGCCCCGATTGCGATTCCCCGATTACATCGCAGCCGTCCATCCTCCCTGCAGATCTGACGGTCATCGCACTAATCGCTCCATTCCTCCAATCGCTAATCGCAAGCCTCCCCCGTCGTCCCCCGATTTAATCCCATCCGTCCATCTGATCCGCGATCTGACGGTCATCTCTTCTTCCGCCCAATCGCAATCGGAACTTTCACTGTGTGTCTTTTCTGTCCCCTCCCGATTGCGATTGCCCGATTCAATCCTGGCCGTCCATCTCCCTGCTGATCCTACGGCCCAGCGCTGATCGCTTCACACCCATCGCGCCTCCCGTTTTGCCCTCCGATTGATTGTGAGCCGTCGATCTGACCTTCGGATCTAACGGTCAGCGCTCGATCGCGTCCCCGCTCCCAATCGCAATCGAAACTTTGAACTGCATGTTGCCATTGTCACCAACCCCAATCTCTGATTGCGATTGCTCTGAATGAATCTCAGCCGTTCATTGGATCTAAGATCTAACGGTTCAGAAGGAGTCGCTCTCCGCCTCCGCTGGGCTCCACCTAATCGCGTTCATGGCATTTCCGTCACATTTCTTTGTATTTGTCCAAGGTTCGAAGTTTAAGACTTTAGACTTAAGTCTTATATTCCATAGGTTCTCCGCCCACTCTCATATATTATTCCGCCGCTCAATCTCCGCCGTTGATCTTCGTCTCCAGGCCAGGATCTAACGGTCTGCGCTGCATATCGCCACCGAACCCTATTGTTCGCACATTTCGCCACTTCAATGCATTTTCACCGTTATTTCACATAATATCGTTGTTTCTCCACCGCTCCGCCACCACTTCTCCGGCCTCCGAAGTAGTTTCTCCGCCACCCCTGTTGGTTTGTAACAAGTTTATTTTATTGTGCAGATAGCACAGAGAGGTATTTTCAGCACTGCCAGCAGATCAGCAGATGGTTTCAAAGGGGTTAATGGTTTCTGTTGACATAATTAATGTTAACCCCGCAAGTCAAAGGATCGAAGCACGGTTTTAAGGCTTAAGCACGCAAAGAGTCTTATTTGTGTTTTATATCAATAGGACGTTTTCTCCAGGCGTACACCATTCCTACAACAATCTCCAGGCCTGCTCGAGCCCTGAAATGATTAATTACACTGACTGAAGCCCATTTAAGATAGTTAGGCGGCAGTTATGAGGAATGGAGAAACCTTGCAGATCTTCCACCTAGTTCATTTATTTCAGAATGACAGCGCAGAACTCCAGACAGCCGAAAGGACTTCAAGAACACATCAGAGGTCAATCTCGACCTGATAGAGATCTCCGAACCAGTCTCAGAGTACATACAGCATTGCAGAAATCCGTTAAGTAGTAGGGGCGTGAACACCTCCACCATTCTGTCTTAATGAGACTCATTCAATTGTTCACCTACTTCTGTTTCTTCCTCTTCTCCTATAAGAATTCCCGAGAACATATTGTAAAGGTTGTTGTTGCCTTGCTGCGCAGTTGCTGTTAGAGGGATTCATGCTTGACTGTTAGAACAGTTTTGGGAGGAAGTAGCAGAGTAGTGTTGCGTAATAGGCTGGGAGGAGAAGTCTGAACTGTATTAGCCATTGAGCTTATTGTACATGACTGGTTTTGCATCAATTAAACAAAGCACATTTCACCAGATCCTGGTCTATTACTATTGGTGATGTTTTTCCTAACTCTGTTTATTACATTTTCATACTGTTTCATGTTCTTCTGGTAGGCAACAGAAGTATAACATAGGATTCACCCTTGCTAGGTGCCCTATGTTTCCTGCTCTCCCTACCTTTAATGTTTTCTGCTTTATGTGTTATCTAAGAGTAAATTCATGGGGTTTAACCAGTGCAGTGGATGTTATTTCCTGCTGGTTGATGTATGAACTTGGGGGTTTGCTGCTTGGATGTTTCCTTGTCAAATTTATCTCTATTTTTCCCTTGGAGTTGCTAAAGCAGACCTGGATTTAAATGACCTTTGGTCCGATCTATAAGCTGCCCCTTTGTCCCTCCATTGAAAGCTACCTTTGAGTATGTCCAAGCAGGTCTGGAGTTAAATGACCTCTGACCTGATCTATAGACAGAAAATGGGTTGTTTTCCTTCTTTCACCTTCTCCCCTTAATGTTCCATCCCATCATCTATCTAAAAAAGATCCTTTAGTGTAGATGACTTGCCCTCTGAAAGCCTTGGCTTGTGGTTGCAAGTAATTCTCTTTTCATGACTCCATAGCCCAATGGATGGCACTTTCTTGGCCTATCCACTTTGCTGAAACTTCTTGCTTCTTTGTTCCTTCTCTCCCATTACTTTCTCAGCCTGTGATCTCATGAACAACCCAGAAACCAACCAACCAAATCATTTTAAAACCCCCCTCTGTGCTTCATAACTAGCCTAACATATCAAATTGAGCTTTCAAAGACATATCGTTCTTTGCTCTATTTGGAGAGATCCCTCTCCGGGTCCAGGAGGGCTAGATCCTAGGGCCCAAAAGTGGTTCTGATGTTGTCTCATCTGTTGGTCTTGCCAATCTGGCCAAAACATGGGAACCCCAACACAACGACTAGAACTAAATATCATGTAATCAAACAACACGAGGGTTAACACATGAAAATTACGTGAAAAAAGTTGTAATCGAAAACCACTTTAGGACATGTGGCAATCAATAACCGATATCGTGTTATTTTTCAACAAACCATTTACCATTTTAAAAAAGTGCGAACCCACTGGTTTTCATGGGTTGAAACCACGTTTACTATTCCTTAATTAGGGTTCCACTTATTAACTCAGGGTTCCGGTTCTTATAATTCCGCTTCAATGTTTATTTGTCCTCCATTCTTCGTTTAAATACCCAGTTTGTGCATTAACCCTGCATCATAACTAGATTATATATTTATCAAATTCTTTCGACCATATATATATAACCCCACTGTTCTTTTGCCTTTCGGTTCCGCCCTTTCTGCATGGTTCCACATCTTCGGTTTTCATTTCACATTTGATTTATTAACGGCTTCATGCCTTTATTTAAGGTTCCTTCCTTTGTTTTAACCTCAGATACATTTCTTTGTAACTTTCGCCTTTCACCATCGCATATAAACCCTTCCATCATATAGACCCTTTCACCTTTGCTCCTAAAATCTTGTTCTGCAAAGATCCGCAGTGCTCAATTCCTGTACATGACAGTGCATTGGCAATGCATGACTGTGCATGACTGTTTCACTGTTTCTCTGTATTCTCTGTATTCTGCAGCATGGGCTGCTTTTTTTTGCTGCCCTACTTCTTCAAATGGCCCTGTCTCTGCTGAGCTGCTTCTTCAAATGACCCTTTTTACATCTGCTCGACCCTCTGTCACTCTTCTGGTCTCTCTACATCTTTGCTACCTGTTTTTCTATCTCTCTTTTCCTCTCTCTGCTTCTATGATGTTCTCTTTGCCTCTCTCTGCTTCTATGATGTTCTCTTTGCCTCTCTCTGCTTCTATGCTGCTCTCTTTGCTATCAATGACAATATTTCCAACAGTCTCCCCCTTTGGCATTGATGGTAATACATTTCCTCTGCTTGCCTTTTAGAAGACCCTTTCTTCTGTTGCTTGCTTTTCCTCCCCCTTTGACATCAATGGCAAAGGGTTGCACATTTCCTAGTGTACTTTCCAAATCTTGTCTGTAATATTCTGATCTTGAGGACCTGTGCCATGCTCTGGTTCTTTTGTGACAATATTTGGTGACTGATCTCCCCCTGGAATGATGTTTTCTTTTTTGATCTCCCCTTGGAATGATGCTTTCTTTTCATGTTAGAGAGAAACATCTGCAAACACTACTCCTAGTTTGTCTCTTAGATATTCGAATGGTTCTTTAGCAAGGGGTTTTGTGAATATGTCTGTTGTTTGTTCCTTTGTTGGTACATATTCCAGCTTTACTACTTTCTATGCTACTTGTTCTCTGAGGAAGTGGTACTTTATTGGAATGTGCTTTGTTTTTTAATGAAGTACATGATTTTTTTGATATACTTATTGCACTTGTATTGCCACATTTGATAGAAATAGGTTCATCAATGCTTACCTTCATGTCTGGGAGAGTTTGTTTCATCCACATTACTTGTGTGCAACAGGTTGCTGCTGCTATGTATTCTTCTTCTGTTTTAGATAGAGAGATGGAAGTTTGCTTCTTGCTTAGCCATGCCACCAGACTTTTTCCTAAATAGAATGCTCCTCCACTTGTGCTTTTCCTGTCATCCACACAACTGGCCCAATATGCATCTGTATATGATGTCAAAGTGAAGTTTTTTCCTTTTGGATACCATAGCCCATGATGTCGAATTCCTTGTAGATATCTGAATATTCTTTTGATTGCTAGTAAGTGATTTTTTTTTGGTGCTGCTTGATATCTTCCCACAAGTCCTACAGCCAACACAATGTCTGGTCTAGAAGTTGTTAGGTATATCAGACTTCCAACCATGGATCTGTAAAGTTTTTTATCTACATCAGTTGATCCATCATCTACACAAAGTTTGCATCCAGTGATCATGGGAGTTGACACAGGTTTGCATTCTTCCATATTGAACCTTTTCAGTATCTCTCTTAAGTATTTATCTTGTGAGATGAATGTGCATGTGTTCTTTTGTTGAATTTGAAGTCCTAAGTAGAAGGTGAGCTCTCCAATCATAGACATCTCAAATTCTGATTTAATTTCTTCAGCAAATCCTTTTGCTAACTCATCTTTGTTGCTTCCAAACATGATGTCGTATACATACACAACTACAATAAGGAGATCATTTTCATTAGCTTTTATCAGTACAGATTGTTTTCTACTCCACCTTTCTTAAAGCCTTGTTTTTGCAAGTATTTGTCCAACCTTGAATACCATGCACGAGGAGCTTGTTTCAGACCATATAAGGCTTTCTTTAGTCTGCACACATAGTCATGTTTATCTGTTAAAGAGAATCCTTCGAGTTGTTCCATGTAGACTTCTTCCTCTAGATCTCCATTTAGGAAGGCAGACTTCACATCCATTTTATATACCTCTAAATCATGATAACATGCAAAGGCTAGAAACATTCTGATTGCTTCCATTCTGGCTACAAGGGAAAAGGTTTCATCATAATCAAGACCCTCAATTTGTGAATATCCCTTGCACACAAGTATGGCTTTATTTTTTATTACCTGCCCTTGTTCATTCATCTTATTCTTGAATATCCATTTTGTGCCAATGACATTTTTCCCAGTGGGTCTTGGAAATAATTCCCAGGTATTTTTCTTCTCAATTTGGTCCAATTCTTCATTCATAGCATTCACCCAATATTTGTCTTTGCAGGCTTCTTCAAACTTCTTTGGCTCTATTTGAGATAACATGGCTAGGTATACTTCTTCTATCTGTTCAGCTAGTTGTCTCCTTGTCTGGACTCCTACACTCTTGTCCCCAATGATTTGATCTTTTGGATGGTTCTTTTGAGTGTATCTTGAGGGACCTTTTGAGTTTAACTCAGTATCTTCTGTTGTCTTGCTTAGTTCATCTTCATCTTGGTTCTCTTCTTCATGATCTTATGGAGGATTGCTGCAACCTGTACTTCTTGTCTTATTTGGAGTTCTTCATCAAATCTTACATCAATGCTTTCCACAATTTTGCGAAATGTTTTGTTGTAGCACCTGTAACCCTTACTCTTGGATGCATATCCTACAAATATTCCTTCATCTGCTCTTGCATCAAACTTTCCCAGATTTTCATCATTATTTTTTATGAAACACTTGCTTCCAAAGACTCTAAAGTGCTTGATTGATGCTAGTTTACCATGCCATAGTTCATAAGGATTCTTGTCATTGTTTGGTCTTAAATGAGCTTTGTTAAGAATATGCACAGTTGTGTGTAATGCTTCTGCCCAGAAGGTTTGGGGAATGTTACTTTCTTGCATCATGGCTCTGGAAATCTGTTGTATAGCCCTGTCTTGTCTCTCTGCCACTCCATTCTGTTGAGGTGTACCTGCAATTGTAAATTGTTGTTTCATCCCATGCTTATTGCATAGATCTGCAAAATCATAGTCTGTGAATTCACCTCCTCTGTCTGATCTGATGCACTTTAGCTTGCATCCTGTTTGATTTTCTCCCAATGCCTTGAATATCTTGAATTTCTCAAGTGCTTCCGATTTATATTTGAGAAATGCAACCCATGTCATTCTGGAAAAATCATCTATTATCAGCATGAAATAGGATTCTCCACTTGGTGTTTTAGTTCTTGAAGGTCCACACAGGTCCATGTGTACAAGCTGAAGTGGCCTACTTGTTGATAGCTCATCTTTGGTCTTAAAGGATGTGTGGGTCTGTTTTCCCAATTGGAAATATTTACATATGGTTTTTGAAGGCTTCTTTATTGCTGGCATATCTCTGACTTATTTCTTCTTGCTTAGACTGATGATATGGTCGAAGTTAAGGTGTCCCAATATTCTATGCCAACCATGACTCCTCAAGTTTGCTAAGGTGGCATGCTTCATTCTCTTCTTTCTCTATGTAGACATTACTTCCTATTCGAACACCTTTGATCAGGGTCTTTCCTGTGGTACTTGATCTTACTTCACAGTCTTGTGCTCTAAAAATAACTTCACAGCCTTTATCACACATTTGACTGACACTCGGCAAATTTTCTTTCAGCCCATCCACAAATAGTACATCTTGGGCCTTTCCTCTACCATTCTCCAGACTTACTGAGCCTTTTCCTTTGATTTTCCCTGCTTTATCATTGCCAAAAGTAACATTTCCAGATTTCTTTTCATCAAAGGTTATAAACTTGATTCTATCTCTAGTCATATGCTTTGAGCAACCACTGTCCAAATACCATTGGCTTTTCAGGTCTTGAGCTATTAGAGCCAGGTCACATTTATTCACCTTCTTTTTCCATTGCATGCATCCTTTTGTTTGGTACCTTTTCTGAGATGAAGGGCCACATTCTCTGAGAGGACATTTGGAAGACATATGTCCAATTTTATGGCATACACAACATTTGATCATATTTTTAGCAGGATTATGAGTACGAGTAAATTATCCATGATTCATAAACCTCCTTGAGGTTTTTAACATCAGTCTTTGTCCATATGTTCCACATTCTATGATTTTATGGCCAAATTCCTTACAATAAAAACAGTATCCATAAAAACAATTTGCATACCTGATGAAGGGTTGTCTTCTCCATTTGTTTGCTTGAGGAAGTCTTTTCACTGTGTGCATCCTTTGCTGGTTTGAATCGATTCTCCTTGTATGACAGTATGCAGCAATATGTCCCAATTTGTGGCAGGCATAACAGGTGGCATTTTTCATAAGAGTGAAGAATCTTCTTTGATGGCTTCCAAATTTGACATATTCAGGAGTATATGAGCCTTTTTCAGTTGACTAGTTATTTATTTCATTCTTTGTCATTTGAGGTTCCTTCTGGTTTCTGTTTACTTCATTGCAGGTTTCTTCTTCTGTAGGAACCTTCTGAGCTGCTTTATTATCCTTATCTGCTATTATAAAAAAGATATTTCTATTTTCCTTTTCTTTGCCTTTGCTTGATTCTCCTTCATAGCCTATCCCAGTTTTTATCAGAGGAGATCTTTGAGCATCTAGAATTTCATTCAACTTATCAGAGCTTGTCATTTGAGGAGTATTTATTGACACTTTCCTTTGGGCATTTTCTAATTTCTTCCTCAAGCATACTACTTCTTCCAATTTCTCTTGTTTCTGAATTTTATCCTTAATTTTCTTAAGTAAAATGTCTTATACCTTCTTGGCTTCTTCAAGCTCTACTTTCAATTGAATGAGGACTTCTGAATTTTTTTCTTCTCTTACATATTTGAGGAGAATGTCTTTCTATTTTCTGCACTTCAGTTTGAGTGTGTCAATTTCCTCCAGGGCACTTCTTAGCTCCCCCTCAAGATCAACTTCACCTTCTTCCTCATCTTCTAGAAGGAATCCTTCAAGCTCTTCTATAGCCATCAATATAAATTCAGAGGTTCCTTCTTCACTTGAGGGTTCATATGAGTCTTCAGATGCACTGTTGTCTTGTTGAGCATAGAAAGACTTTCTATTGAATATCTTCCCTTTCTACCAGTTCTTTGATATGGTTTTTTCTGATTCTTTGTTTTCTTATGAGGACACTTAGTAGCATAGTGTCCACCTCTTCCACAGTTAAAGCATTTAAATGGAATTTTTCCTTTATATTTAACTGAGCCTCTATCCACTTTCCTGACAAATTTGGCCTCTTCTTCATCAGAGCAAGAGCATGTATCTTCCTTTTCTTATTTCTTCTTCTCTGTCTTAAAGGCTGCCTCCCTCACATTTGACTTCCTCTGTGGCAGTCTCATCTCATAGGCTGTTAGATTTCCAAGTAATTGGTTCATGGACAAGGTTTCCCAATCAGTTGTTTCTTCTATGGCAGAAACCTTGGGGTTAAAGCTGGATGGAAGAGATCTTAGAATCTTTTGAACAATTACAGTTTCTTGTATGGTTTCTCCAAGAGCTTTCATGTTATTCACTATTTCTACAACCCTTAAAAATAAGCTGGCAATGTCTTCATCATCATTCATTTTTATATTTTCAAACTGGGCTCTATAGACTTGAAGTTTGGCTGTCTTCACCTTTTTGTCTCTCTCATGGATGTTTTCTAGTGTATCCCACATTTCTTTGGCAGTCTTGCTGTGCATTACTTTGATAAATTATGCCTCACACAGTCCATTTAAGATTGCATTCATGGCCTTTTCATTAGCTACAAAATCTTGTTTGGCTTCTTTCTCTGAGTCAGTTGCCTTTGGGGCATATCCAAATTCCACAGCAGCCCAAACTTCTATTCCTAGAGACATTATGTATGTCCTCATTCTGATTTTCCAGAAGGCATAATTTGCACCGGAGAAAAAAGGGGCTTTCTTGGTTGAGCATCCTTCTTGACTAGCCATCCTGGGGACCTAGGATCTCCTTTCAGTTGTTAAGTTGATACAGAAGGAACCTGATCTGATACCAATTGTTGAACCCTTAGTTAAACTGAGAGGGGGGGGGGGGGGGTGAATCAGTTTAACACATTCATGGACTTTTAAACTGACCTTTATTCTTATTTGCAACTTAATTTCATGATCAACATTATATGTGAGAAATCTTAATATGTGAGCAACAAGTATTAAGATAATGTGCCAGTAGACTTAATGTGAGAGCAGCAAGTATTAAGCAGATTGGATAAACAATATCAACATATAGACATCACACACAGAGACAACAAATATAAGTGGAAACCCATAAAGGGAGAAAACCACATCTTATTATTGTTGTGATGCAAAGGCAAGCTCCAACTCCCTCTCACCACTGATTTTCTGTAGGCACCAACCTACAGGAGGCTCCTACCTCAATTCTGCAAGCTACAACTTTCAAGGAAGCTCCAACTCCCATCAATTTTCTGCAGGCACCAACCTACAGGAGGCTTCAACCTCAGTCAGCTACAACTGACATCTATCAAGCTACAACTTGATAGGGAAGCTCTAACTTCCTTACTCTTTCAAAATAAAACACTTGCTGATTTACCTTGGATATCAGCTCTGTTCTGTATCATCTTCACTGCTGCGCACTAGCCTTCATATATGTCTTATCTCATCTCTGACTCTTCACAGCATCTCTATCTGCTTCTCCTTCTTATATTCTCTGCCTCAATTATGCATTCTCTAACCTCTCTCAACATCCTATGCATATCTATGAGATATTATTTATAGAAATTTCCTTATGACTGTTGGCATTCCTCGGGGAATTCGAAATGGACAACCATGCCTCTTTGCCTTCTACCTCCTCATTTCTTTTACCAGCTCATTCAGAAAAATATAACAATATGTACTAATTTCAATATTACAGTGGGATTTTTGTTTTCCTACCGGAGACTTTCCAATGCATCACAAACAATATAAAATCAATTAAACATTTACATTCACATTTTCAGTTACATTCATCAATTTCACTCAGCCATTTCTCTAGCCCTTGGCTTGCTGGTTTTGTATTTTCTGCTTCTGTCATATAACTGTTCTGCATACCTCTGTTGTTCACTGCCTTTTTCAGTTTCTGTACTCTCTCATGCTTTCTGTGCTTGTACACCTGTCAAACCCACGTTCTCCAAGTTTACTGTGTATATAAAAATTCATTTCCATTCATTTTCCTTATGCTGGCAATTTGAATAAATGTATGCGGTAGCTTTTCCATCCAAGGTTAACATCTATGTTTTTGAAAAAACATACAATAAGCCTCATGTGTGGAAGTTTTCTACAAGTAAAGGTTATAGAACCATATATATTGGGACCCACATATTCCAAAGTCTTCACCCTTAATATATTTCAAAATGAGATGAATCTTTTTAATAGGCTTACCACAGACCCTTTGAGTTAATTTCCTCTCGGCGTTGTATTCATTTCTCAATACACCACCATATCCTTTGTAAACAAATAAACATAAATCACGTCCGCCGCTACATTTTCAATCATACCATTCATATATGAAGTATATCAACATCAATAATGTAAATATTACACAATGGTGTATATATACGAAGTAAGGGCTAACAAGGTCCCAAACTTTGCTTATAAGTTTAATTATGCATATTCATATGCACATCAACTTTTAATCAAACGAACGCTGGCCCACTCTGTTGCCCTTAAAGCCAGAACTCAACCACACAAAAAACGACAGTTCATAACATATCGGGTTCGCAGTATCGAACTCTTTGTATCTGTCGATGCGATGAATTAAACCATGGTTATAAACTTTTGAAATACCCCATTATATAATGGTCTTTAGCATATTAACATGTAGCGCCTTTTTATATAATGAACCATAGCTTTTTAACCCTTCATTAAATAAATTGAATTAATATTCGAATTTCTATTACCTCAGATGTAAACCCCCGAACTTCCATTAACACTCGGGCCCACAGTGCATTATAACATACCTTTATACATCGCACACCAACTATAATATATCACCATATATTATAGCCTCCGTAGTAACATTATAATAAACCTTGGACCTTACCTTAAGAACCGAGCAACATTGTTATCCGTTTGGGTCCCACAATACGTCACGACATATCTTTGCATTATTGACCCCGCAACTTGAAATATAATCCAAAAAACAACATGCTCTCGCGCTTCCAAAGCACAATATGCACACATCTGACGGTAATCGCGCTCCTAAGATGCGCGACGGTTATTCCTCAAACTCTACGCGATGAACTGGGTCCCAGTCCTTAACTCACCCTTCTCATCCGACGGCTGGGGAGATGTCGCGTTCGCTTCTGTGATCCAACGACTAGAACTAAATATCGTGTAATCAAACAACACGAGGGTTAACACATGAAAATTATGTGAAAAAAATTGTAATTGAAAACCACTTTAGGACACGTGGCAATCAATAACCGATATCGCGTTATTTTTCAACAAACCATTTACCATTTTAAAAAAGTGCGAACCCACTGGTTTTCGTGGGTTGAAACCACGTTTACTATTCCTTAATCAGGGTTCCACTTATTAACTCAGGGTTCCGGTTCTTATAATTCTGCTTCAATGTTTATTTGTCCTCCATTCTTCGTTTAATTACACAGTTTGTGCATTAACCCTGCATTATAACTAGATTATATATTTATCAAATTCTGTCAACCATATATATATAACCCCACTGTTCTTTTTCCTTTCGGTTCTGCCCTTTCTGCATGGTTCCACATCTTCGGTTTTCATTTCACATTTGATTTATTAACGGCTTCATGCCTTTATTTAAGGTTCCTTCCTTCGTTTTAACCTCAGATACATTTCTTTGTAACTTTCTCCTTTCACCATCGCATATAAACCCTTCCGTCATATAGACCCTTTCACCTTTGCTTCTAAAATCTTGTTCTGCAAAGATCCGCAGTGCTCAATTCCTGTACATGACAGTGCATTGGCAGTGCATGACTTTGCATGTCAGTGCATGACTGTTTCACTGTTTCTCTGTATTCTCCGTATTCTCTGTATTCTGCAGCTTGGGTTGCTTTTTTTTGCTGCCCTGCTTCTTCAAATGGCCCTGCCTCTGCTGAGCTGCTTCTTCAAATGACCCTTTTTACAACTGCTAGACCCTCTGCCGCTCTGCTGGTCTCTCTACATCTTTGCTGCCTCTTTTGCTATCTCTCTTTGCCTTTCTCTGCTTCTATGCTGCTCTCTTTGCCTCTCTCTGCTTCTATGATGTTCTCTTTGCCTCTCTCTACTTCTATGCTTCTCTCTTTGCAATCAATGACAACATTTCCAACACCTTCACATATGGATTATATGAAAAATTAAATATGTGATATGTAATCAAAAAAATTTAATATAGTACTTACCCTTTGTCTTATCAAGTTGTGTTATAGTTAATAATATTTTTTAAAATTTTGGTGATGATGCATGTTACAATAAAGTTTCAAATCAATGACTAGATTCATGTGTAAGCACATGACTACAAGAAACTTTCAGTAAAAGACATAAAGAAAGAAACATATAGATGATGAACCAACTTACTTGACATTTAAAACAACTTACTTGACATTTAAAACATGTTTAATTAATAACAAAAATTTAGAAACATTTTTTTTTCAAAGTTAGAATGTGACATGATTCTCATAGCCTCATATATATTCAAACTTGACACTTCTCAATTAATCTAAATTTTAACAAACATCACACATATAATTAATGGATAATTTATTGTACAATGCTATAAATATATGTGATTTGGTCAAACTCTATGTAATTTTAATAACAAGTGTCTAAAAATGTTGTAACTTCATCATCTATTCCACTTCGTACCAATCTTTGAATATATAGTAGTTATTGTTAAAGATGTAGCAAAATCAATGTTCCAAGAACAATTTAACATGCATTGTATATATATATTTTTGTAAAACCCTTAAAAATGAAAATAGATCTAAATTTACTAAATAACATCTCAAGAATTATATTTTATTTTTGTTTGCTATTACATGTGTCATATTATCTTACCCTTCATTGGCATTAAAATATCGATAAATTATAATGTCCTTGAGATATATAAATTAAATATAAACAATAAAAGTTAATTAATTCTAAAAAGAAATATAAATTATAAAATTTGTACATTGTAATAACCATATATTATAAATCTGCTATATATTTTTTCACATTGCAGTATTATATACAAACCCTACCTAAAATAATTATAAAACAAGTGTAATATGCAACATTGTTGCTTACTACCCGCACTCAAAACCCTAGACATGAGATGCCCCACAAACTAGTGAGCATAAGTCAAGAGATGCCACCATTAGTGGAACCCTTAAAGTTATTTCCATTACATTGTTTTTCATGTAAACATTTGATTATTACTTCTAAACGTTTAAACATAGATGGTGGTATTAGTTGGGTGAGGTGCATATTGTGCGCAACTTTGAATATTTTAGTATCTCTATTTAGATATTTTATTATTTATATTCTTGATTGATAACTTATGAAGAATTTTTCAAAAGTATGCAACCTAACCTTCTGCATACTCAATTAATTCATAAAACCTCTTTCATAAATGAAAATATGCTATGTTTAGCATTTATTATTCTTTCATATGAGAAGTGATTTAATTTACTTACTATATATCATTGCTTATTTTCCATTCAAAAAGATTTAATCACATTTTTTATATTAATATTTTATAATTTTTTGTTAGGTATTGTGTGTCTTAGGAGCACTCGTTAGCCTATCCTATTACTTGAGTAACCAATATTAAGGAAATTTTAAGCCTTCAAAATCACCTTAGATCATAATTGGCTTGAACCACATGAACCCTTAACATGACTGTATTTTTATCCATAGAGTTCAAACTAGTAACTTTTTCACCATAGAGTGTCTTAACTAGATACCCTGGAACTATCTATTCTACATCCATGAACATGTAAATGACCATTATAATTAATTAAATATTCTATTTTTTTTAATATAATAATTTTATATTATACTACTCTATAATTATTTTTATGAAATTATTTTACTATAAATTTATTTTTACATATTACACTTATTTTATATTTGATAATTTATTTTAAAACTCCATAAAATAAAAAAACAAGTTACATTTAAAAAAAATATATATATATATTTTTTTAATTTTAAAATATCTAATTTAATATTTATATTTCTCAAAATTTTAATAAACCTTATTTGAAAGTCATAAAGGTTTTTTTTTTACCAAACAAAAATAATATAACCTACTTTCTGCCTATAGATCTCCAAGGATCTCTGCCTTCCGATTGTACATCAGTGCCTCTAGACTTGAGAGTCATTCGTACTGAACAGCTGGAAGCTTTGGTTTGCATGGCATGGCGCATGACCATGGAGCATGGCATTGATGTGGAGCACGCATTAATGGGCGAATAGCATAGAAAATGAGTCAAATTACATTAGTGGATAACAACCAGCCATGGTTATGATCACAATGACAAGTGAGAGATGACTCTCTTCACTATTGGTTTGACAACTGAGTTACTAATAACAAGAATGAGTCAAATTACATTAGTGGATAGCAACCACCCAAGGTTATGATCACTACTGGTTTGACAAGTGAGAGATGACTCTCTTCACTATTGGTTTGACAAGTGAGTTATGATAGATTTTCCCACTATTAAAAAAATAAATTATATTTTTCTATTTTGACTTAATTAAATATAAATTTTAAAAATATAAAAACCAACTCCTATTTATTTTATTTCAAAATATTTTTAAAAATATATAAAATATTCCCAAAATCTACTTGAATCAATTTTCTATCCATTCATTTATTTGAGTAAACTAGACTTCTTTTTTACACTAAAAATCATTAAAATTTCGGTAAGATTTTTAAAAAATCTAGCAGTGATTTTTGTAAATCCAGGTTATAGCTATCAAACTTCAATATTTGGGGGTGCCTAGAGGTTTTTGATGGTGTTAAATCCATTTCCACTGTAAAAAACATGATTCAAATACTCCTATTGAAAGATTTCTTAAATTTTTTTACAAAAATTTCAACCACCTTCTAGTCAATTCCTCCCTCCGCCTCCCTAAACTCTTTCAATTTTTTTATCGAAACTTCAACCACAATTCCTCTACCTCCGTAAACAACTCCTTTATTTGATATTCTCTCCAATTCAACGAGAAACCAGGCTGTGATATGAGAATAAAATTCCTATCCATTCATTTAAATTTTTGTCAAGCTCTTTTAATTCAATGCACCTTAATTGCATTCCAATGTTTCACTTCCTTCAGTTCACCATTTACTGCCTGCACATATGGAAACCAAGATCCATGATCATTTATTTATTTCGCTTTCAAATCCTTCACCGTCACCCACTAGAACTTGGAAGTGAATCTCCTATCTTCCGATTGGACGTCAGTGCCTCGAGACTTGAGAGTCATTCGTACTGAATAGCTGGAAGCTTTGGTTTGCATGGCATGGCGCATGACCATGGAGCATGGCATTGATGTAGAGCCATCATTAATGGATGAATAGCATAGAAAATAAGGCTTTCTTTTATGAACCTTGATATTCAAAATTCAATCTTGCTACCATTTCCAGAGTTTTCAGAAAGAGCTTATATCTAATTAAATGGCATATTGTTTGGAATATATTAAAACAAATTTTGAATCATCTTTCTCATAACCGTGGGTATATCAAACTGTATGGTTGTGATTCTCATATTTACAACGTGATTATCTTATTCCTAAAATACTAGCGGAAATTTTATGTAAAGCATTTTCGGTACGCTTGTGATTTCCAAAGGAGACAGCCAATGAACAAGGAGTTGTGCCTGTGATTATCTTATTCCTGAAATAACAGTGGAAACTTTATGTAATGCATCTCAGGTATGGATGTGATTTCTAAGGGCGACAGCCAATTAAGAGAAAGATATACGCTGTTACAACACGAGTATCTTATCGTACTGTAATATACAACATCTCAGGTATGCATGTGATTTACGAAAGAGATCGTCAATGAACAAGGAGCTGTACGTCCCCAAGGAAGGCATCGTCAGCCGTGGGATCCGAGTGAAAAGAAAGGAATCCCTATTCCCGTTTCCATAGGCAATATTTCTCAGTCATTAATGTTGTAGGGGAGGGACGCCAGTTGTTGGGCACCCTCCCGTCCACCTCAGCGATGGATCACTTAAACCACGTGGACGCTGTACGACAACTGCCCACTCGGACCAGCCACGTGTTGGGTGGGTGGGTGTATTCAATGCGCAGGTTTTAACTCCCCTAGGGTTTGTGCAAGTCGATTTCCCCGCCATGTCTATCACCTCTCGTTCATTGTTGCTCGGGACTGGTCTGTGGGCGTTCGGCTCCGCCGGTGGTGGTTGCTGCGGGTTCCAGAACCTGCGCAACCTGTTGCCATTTCTTGTTAACGCATATGCCTTTCAATGCCCACCATTGCTGGTTAGTTGTTTGTTGCAGTTGGTAAACCTGTTCGCCGGTTCCACATTGTTGATCTTGTTGGGTTTATGTGTTTGTTGGTTGTTGGACGTTGTAGCTCGCCGCCCGTTCCTGTTCTTGGACGCGAAGTCCGTCATTGTGTCCGCTATTCCTCTGATGCTGGACCGCCAGGGTTTCGGTTCGTTTGCTCGTTTTCGTCAAATTCTTCAGGTATTTTTGCAATTCTTTTATTTTTTACTAAGAGAATGCCAATTTTGTTGATAAAATTGCTGATTTTCTTGTATTTTTGCAGGTACAGGGTTCCATGGTTAGCGTTGGCGATGGCGAGGTTCATTGTGGCGGCTTCTCTGCATCCTCGGCGGTGGCGGACCTTCGGCGACCTCTGGTAGGATTCTCTTAATCCTACCAATCATTCTCTGTGTTGTTTAACACTTGCTCACTGTGTTTATCAACACTTTTAATCGATGTTCAGTGGAATTGTGTTTAACTGTTCTTGTTTTCTTGGGTATAGCTGGTATTAGACCTTTATATGGATATCTTGCAGGGATGCTTGTGATATATCCTTTATATGTTCAAGGTCTGGTCATGAATGAGGTGGGTGTTTTGTTATGATCTCTTGTTTCAGATACTTCACAAGAGCCGTAACCCTGTCTTCATCTATTTTTGTCAACCTATAAATTGTTATCCTGGAATTGGAACCATTTATCACTTGCATTATGTTTTATCTGCAATTTGAATTTCAGCTGGCCTTGAGATCGCAACCATGAGGTTAGAATAGGTGGTATGTCTCTCTGCTGATCGAGAATGTTTGGGATTGTTTTTATCTGTCCGGAGTGGAGTTTCACCATTTGAAATTACATGTCAAACTCTCTTCAGTGGAGGTACTTGGCAGAGTTTGAGGTCGTTTTTCTTAGAAGAGCTGCAAACCTGTAATATTGTTTGTTAGAAATGACACCAAGCTTGCCGTGTTCTCAAAATCATTAACATTCTTTGCACGAGGCTTTTATAAGATACATTTCAGGCTTTTTATAAGATACATTTCATGGTTGAGTCCCTGTTTACAGAAACCTATATTAAATTCACAGAATTATTAATATAAGAAGTTTTTTGGTTTGTTAACCTGTCTAGTTATGCCAAATCCTTTGTAACCTACCACTCTGGGATTTCTTGTTTGCCAAAATTAGCCAAGATTTACATCTTACCTTGTCAATTTGCCTGAGGCATATTGCCCGAGCTCAGTCATCACAAAATATCATAATAAATTGGCTACATTAACACACAAAGCCTTCTTGAGTGAATTGACCACAATATTTTTCTTGTTGTAGTCTCACAAGTAACCTTGTTACACCAACCTCCCTTTTTGTTTTGGCTCTTGTGAGTATGGACATGTTTTTTGGCTTTCTGCCTGTTTTTGGTCTTCTTTTGAGGCATGCTTGTAATCTTGGCACGGCCCTTTTTTGAGCCATTTCCATCTTGTGGTGCGTGCAACCTTTCATGTAGTTATTGTTGTTGCTATTTGCACCTTGCATGAGTCTTTTACTACCTGTGGCCACCAATGAGATCCTTTTTATGACCCCCATTTTTAGCGACCTGTGATTATTTGTGGGTTCTATAGCTCATTCTCTCAAGGCATGTTTTGAGCAGGCTTGTCATCCTTGCATTGTGGCCCTCACTGTGTCTGACCAAGTTAATAGTAAAGACATGATTTTTCTATCATAAAGCCAACCTACAATGAAGTACACCAGTTTTTTGTTTTGCAATCTGTCTTGTGTTGACTTGTCCCTGCATATCCTCTTCTGACTCTGGCTTTATTCCCAAGTTGACCTAAGTTCTATTGAAGTGCTCCATTGTCCAACACTTAATTCAGTTTATTTGAAGTGACCAGGGCACATTTTTCACCACCAATTTTGCAGGCTTTTGGGCACGTTTTCAGCAGTTGAGTGAGCAGCAATGCTATCTTATTTTTCATTATGTCTTCACTTATTTTACAACATATTTTGAGCATTTTTTATAGTGTGTTTTTGCTAGTTTAGGCATGTTTTACAAAGAGGTAATTATTTTGTTGTTTGAAGTTAATTACTGCTGAAACAAATTAATTTTTTTGGAAGGTTTCTTGTTTTTCCCCCAGGCAGTAATAATTTTTTGCCTTGTAAGGTTCAAATTTTGAAAGTTTTTTTTTTTTTTTTTTTTGGGACCCTTTCCTACTAATACATTTTGCATTTTTCCCATCAGTTTGGCTGCTGCAAAATACTATGCTTTGCAGTGGATGTTTTTGATGATGAAGAGGCCTTGTGCTTTTGAAATGTGATGCGAAGAAGTTTGCTTGATTAGCTTGATTACAAACTTCTCAAGAAAATATTCATGATGAAATTGCCTCCTTGCAACATATTAATGACAAGCTAAAAATATTTTTTTCTAAACTTTAAAGCCAAGCTTTGTAATGTTGTTACTTCATCACGAGATACTAATGAAAAATTTTGTAGTGAAGTTTCCTCTCTGTAGAATGATATTTCCAGTGCTTGCGAGTGGAACCTTTCACTCGGGGACACTGATATCCAACTTTAGGATGAGGACTTGAGCACAATTATTATCTCCTGCATCAACAATGGGAAGACAGGGACAACTCCATCCATATTCAAGAATATGCATGACCTCAATAGCAATCTTATCCAAGAAGTAAGATTTAAGAGGTACAAAATATCAAATAATGGATGGTCTTTGAAACATGGCTTGTTATTTTGATAGAGATTCATGTCTTGTTGTTGGTCATGGTAAAAATTATCAGGAAAATATTGATAATTGGACCTTGCAAATTAACAAGATGGATGAAAACTTGAGTCGTATCAATCAAAATCCCATGATTATTTAAGGGACAATGACACGATACCCGATTCTTTGCAAAAGCATGTGCAAAATTTGCTTGAGTAACTTCTTTTCTTGCACTATTGGCTACTAATAGGCCCTCACTTCCTTATTGTGAGAAACACACTAATAGGCCCTCACCTCCTTGCAATATGGCTACTAATTACTTAGGCATATGGAATGTACATATTGTGGACTTGGTGGACATGGATATAGTAGTGTTACTCCTATTGAGCTTGAGAGGATGCTATTTATAGTAGGCCTTGGATATCTTGAGCCTTCTACTACAATGTTACATGAATTAGATTGTGCACTTTTTGCTAATTCATCCACTAATGATATGCAAGAGCTTGAGTCTAACACTTAAAATGATTTTTCAACTATTGATTTTCAAAAACCACATGTTGCATCTTTTGTTCAACCTCTTATAGCGCTGATATTTTTAGTTGAAGTTGCACCTTGGACTGTGGTTGACGGTGGCTCTGTGGCTGATGGTGCCACAACATCAGCTTCAGCCACATGCTCATCATCAACAACATTTCCTGGAGCATTGGTGACATTGACATCACCTATTCTTTCTTCATCTGATGAGGTGCATCGCAGTTGGGCACCCATGGTCACTCTTCTGCCACTTCTCCTTGTGCGAGCGACATAACTCACTCTTGCCATGGATGCAACTACCTGTAGGCTGCAAAAGCACCAATTGCAAGCTGTTATTCATAATTGAAAAGAAGGATTGTTTTCATATGATGAATACAACTTCTATGCATAGCAATTGCAGATATATATGTTAATTTCAAATGCTACAGCTTCTATTTTCAGCTACTGCAGATATATATGTTAACTTCAAATGCTACAGCTTCTATGCTCAACTACTGAGATATTGAAAGGCATGCAAAATGGACAGATTGCAAGTTTTGTATCTACAGAGCAAGAGGACACGGTGTTTTTTAACTGATGTTTAGTAAACACACACACACATATATACAGACACCTATAACGAGTTTTTTTAACTAATGTATTTGTTACCGATGTGTGAGCACCTAAGCCATGTAGTGTACTTGTATTTGCAATGAACAAAAGTTTAAAGGGTGTATTTTTCACTCTAAATTAGGAAATCCATGTGATATTATTTTCTTTGCATTGCATGGAATGTTACTCGAATTGTCAAGTATCATTAAATTTATTAGTATTATGTATATAACATTGTTATTCCTATAATCTGTGCATAGTTAACTTATGCAGTCTTCCTATATAAAAGGTGCAACATGACAGGGAGCTCTATATCACTAAAATTTGATGTAAAACTAGCACTAAGTGAATAAAACAAGGTAACTGCGGTGAACATATTGCCTAGGATGATCTGGGGTTCAGGTTTGATAGCAATCCACAGTCAGATTCTGCAGTGTGCTTTAATTGGGATTCAAACTTGTGGCCAATAGCTGATAAATCCTACCCTACACCCATTACAGCAGGCCTCTTTGTAATGATTGTTCTAAAAAAAAAATGTACATAATTTTATCACATTATAGCAGCAAAAAGAAATGATACCTATTTGTTAAAATTGGTATCATCTGCGAGGTTGAAGGTCCATCTACTACCTCTTTGCTTGTAGTGGTTTGGTCACTTGATGATAATTGTCCAGATTCTTTCATTTCATCATAGTGGCTTCTAGCCATTGAGTCCAGTCAAGGTTTTACAAAGGGAATGCTTCCCGAATGACAGTGCTCTAAAGTCAGATACAAGCGTGTGATGGCTTATTCGTCAATCTGTAGCCTCTGTATCCATAGAAAGATTTTAGAGCATTAGAGTTCCAAAAAATAAGGGCAGGGGGTGAGCATATTCTCTAAGATGATCAGGGATTCCTGTTTTGTTTCATAGGAATTGCTAATACTGGGTTCTGCAGTATGTTTGATGATGACCCTGTTGGAGTTCATACTTATGGTACTAGCTGGTAAGCCTTACCCTATACAAATTACAGCATGCTTCCATTTTATGATTGTTACAAATAGATACACGTAGCATTTTCACATTATAGCAGCCATCGCATTTAAAAGAAAGAACACCTATTTGTTGAGATTGTGCTCTATCTATGAGTTTGAGCCTTGAGGCACTTCCTCACGTCCATCTACTGATCTTCCCCACCCCCGTTGTAGTGATTTGATAACTCAAGCATAATTGCCTAGATTCTTCCATTTCATTCTAGTGGCCTCTAGCCATTGCAGTCTTTTTTTTGGGATTTTTACTTCAACCAAATGCTTGGTATTTGTGAATTCTTGCTTGTCAAAGAAAGCCGATGTGATATTGTTCTGGAGTCATGTTTGGCTTGAGTTCCAAATGTCTAGTTATCAGGATATTTTTAATGAAAGTCAATTTTGTTTTTGGTTCACTATCTATTCTACTTTCTATGTTAGTTGAGATCAAGTTTAGTGAATCTAGAATTTGAAATCCCCCAAGGCCTCATTTACACATCTATATGAAGTTTACAACTCTCAAAAATTGTCCCTATTGCAGATTTGTTTTCAGCGACCTATTTATTCAAGGTTTTGTAATTTCTAGCACTTTTATGTCTTGCTGATTTAGCATAAATAATGAAGAATATAGGGTAGATTTGCTGCTGTATTTATAGCTGTCATAAACTGAAATTCAGATCCGGTTTATACATTACAACATTTTGCTAGTGGGGGGAAACTTGTTGGCACACTTTGGTGTTTTTTCTCTTGAATTGCCTAGTGAATTGATCTTGTTAAGAGGTGAAACACTATCTGCTGCTGCTGCTGTTTCATTTACGTTTTATAACAACCCTAAAAACTGAAAACTGAAGAAAAGACTCAGAAATGAATGTTTGCAATTCTGTTTGTTTGCAATTAAAAAACTGAAAACTGAAATAAAGACTCAGAAATAACTGAAAACTGAGACTCAGAGATGAAAATAAAAGTGTAAGAACGTTGAAATAAAGACTCAAAAATTAAAATAAAATTGTAAGAAGGATGTAAACTAACCTGAATATACTGTGTTCTGTTTTGGGGTGTGTTCTGTCTGGGTTGTCTCCAAGGCTGGGTGTGTTCTGTGCTGGATTGTCTCCAAGGCTGGTGAATAGTTTGAAACTGAAAAATGTAACTTCAACAATGGTTGAACTTCTTTTATAGTTTTTTGCAGTTGAATTTTATTGGTGACAATGATGGACATGGATTGCAATGGCTTCATTTTGCATGTGTGATCAGGATTGAATTTGATGTGATCTAATGGCTGAGAATTTGTTTTTGTTGATCCATGTGTTTGATCTGTTTTGATAGGAAATCATTTATTGAATTCATTGGGTGGGTGTCATTTATTGTACACAATGGGTTTAAATGTTTATATGGGGTGGGTGTCATTTATTGAACACAATGGGTTTAAATGTTGAATAACACAGCAGATATGGTTGACATACATTTCTTTTTATTATGTGCAGGTATTGATATTTACTTCTCATACACAGCATCAGAGCTGATCAGATGGGTTGAAGTGACTGGCTTTTTGTACTTATTGAGTTGACCATTTTGGAAGGAGAAATGGTTTTATGAGTTTTCTAGTTTAAATGTTGGGATTTCTAATCTTGATACTTATTAAGCTATTTATGGACAGTTGTGGGTTATTTATGGACACATGTGGGCCCAGTCAATGACTTGGGAAATTTTGAACATAATTTAATATATATTTGAACTTCAAGTTATTTTATTATGTTTAATTATTGGTTGCATATATGTCTATTTTTGGTGGATTGATGGGACCAGTACTATAACAATTACTGGTCCCTGAACAACATTAGACATCTCTCCCCTATATGACATATGTCCAATGTTATTGTATATTCTTACTGTTATTTGCTATTCTATATGTTTACGGTTAATTTAAAAAATTATATTATCTGGTGGTAAGACATATTTTTAGTTGGATTTTGTATTCGATGATAGTGAGTAAGAAAAAGGAAACAAAAGAATATAAAGAGAAATGTTTAATAAGAAAAAGAAAAAACCAAAAAAAATATTAGGTTTGCAATAAGATAAGGAGAAATTTAGTCTTTTCTATATTAATGTATTTGGTTGTTTGCTATTAGGATTGAGATTTTTTATTCAAGTACAAGGTCGTATTATTTAGAGAATGATTTAAACCAACTATCAAGTTAATATATGAGTATCAAGTTAATGTATGAGTTTATATGTACTAAACTTTGATTAAATGAATGAGAGCATCTTACTTTATCTCATATTTTATTTCTCCTTGAAATTTTATCATGATATCAGCTCTTCACATGTTATCAACCTTTCACAATTGAATTGAGTTTGTGACTGAAGTTGAAAAATGTGATTGAATCTATTGTAATTTAAATTACAGTTGGGAAATGAGCACCAGTTTATGTTATACGCTCTCCTTTATATATTGTGAAGAGAGTATTGTTGATAATTGATTTTGAAATATGTTTTAATGGATGAAATGGTTTTTCTTGAGTTTTTTTCTATGTTAATTTTGCTCAAAATTTGATACATAATTTGAAATGGTTTTTTTAGCTTTTTTCTATGTTAATTTTGCTCAAAATTTGATACATAATTTTAAAAATCTAAGTTTAGGTAGTTTAATTTGCAAATATTGAATGCTTGAGGAGTTTTTCAATGTGTTGTATTTAGTTATAGATTGAGAGATTGTTGGTTTTTTCTAGGTGTTCTATCCATTTATGGAGTCAGAAGTGTATAATAAATAAGAAGACATCACAAGAACAATTATAACATTGATCATAAGCCTATGTCATATACTTTGTTAACTAGGAAACACATTGATCTCAATTCAACAAGCATCATTCAAGTCACTATCAAGCAAACAAGTATAGTTCCAACATGTAGATCATTTCCATTGCAACAAATCAATTCATTATATACTATGCATATATATATATATATAACAACAACAAGATAAGTTCATAAAGATATTCTTTGTAAAACCCTTTCTATTCAAGTCACTATCAAGCAAGCAAGTATAGTTCCAACATGTAGATTATTTACATTGCAACAAATCAATTCAATAAATACTCGGCATATATATCTATAACAATAACAAGATAAGTTCATAAAGATATTCTTTGTAAAACCCTTTCTATTCAAGTCACTATCAAGAAAACAAGTATAGTTCCAACATGTAGATCATTCTCATTGCAACAAATCAATTCAATATATACTCTGCGTATATATCTATAACAACAACAAGATAAGTTCATAAAGATATTCTTTGTAAAACCCTTTCTATAGTTACTGCAAAATACTGAGGATAACTTCATAAGCTATATTTGCAATATCGGAGCAATTTTCCATTTCAAACACAGTAATTCCTCCATATATACTATCAAATAAACTCTACATATGTTATAAAGGCAATAGAGTGACTGGTGCATACAATGATCTCCGCAAATACATTCAAAATATCATAGTCATCTCTACATACACATTGATATTCTCTGCAAATCCCTCTATGCAAAAAAAACAAATAAGAGACCAAAAAATTTGTTTCATACAACCATTGCTCTTAATATATCAAATCTATGCAATCACTCTTCATAAAATAAAACTCAGATCTTGATAATCAATCTACTAATTATTTGTTAGACTGTCTAGCTAAATAGCACAAGTACACCCATTCATTCTTCATTACACCTGCAACAATAAAATGAACCAATTATATTCATTAACTCTCTAATGCTACTTCAAATATCTTAGATATCCTTATGCCATGGTGCACACTTGTTCCAGATTAGATCACAAAAGAAATCTCACCGAATGCACACTAGTTGATCTAGCTCGCTTCTCCTTTTATAGCCAATTTATCTCACGAACACCATCGATAATTCCATTGGATTTTTCTAATGGTGTCATTGACCACATCAATCGAACGTTGCGCGCACAAATTCCATGGGCAAGACATTTTTTTTCTCATGGTTTTTAATTTTCATCACCTACACGCACATCAATGGGATGATAGCTATATCCCAAATACTATAGCCTCTGTATTTATATTGGATTTGCAATGAATTAGAGCTTATAGATGCACTGTGAATGTCTAAATACCAACGATTGTAGCTTAGTTTAGGAAGAAACCTTCTCCTCTGGGTCCAGAACTTTGAGGCGCACTTCCTCATCTTCTGCAACACTTGTACAATCTTTTAAACTTACTTTGTAATCACCAAAACTCCTGTAATCACCTTTCCAATCATGAAGAGACATCCTCCATCCAGGACCAATCTAGGCACATCAATGGCATATTGTGACAATAATATGATGATATGTGACAAGTGTGTGATAAAACCATGATAGAAAGTTGGCATCTAGGTTGACATGAAGGACAACAAATTAACCATAATGCTAACATGATGATGTTATTTTTCTTTTAATGTCTCACATATAATTCTAATGTTTTTTTAATGGATTAAGATAACTGAAGTAGAAGTGGAAATATTGTTACTACTCGATATTGATGAAATTTTGCACCTTAATAAAATATAAAGATTGATATGATTATTATATTGTGAGGCGGAGTTTGGGTGGATTAACACTACACTATACTAGGCATCCGTTAAACATGTTAGTTGTAGTATAACTGCAAATATGTTAAAATCACTTATATAATAAATCCAAGAGCCAATAAAAGAATAAGATAAAATTATTCTCTTTATTCATATATAACCCTTGCCTTAGGGTAACACCATACAACTACTCCTTAAGGTAGGAAAACACTGCACAAGCCATGTGCTTGTTAATACAAACAATACTCGACATATCTCCAATGGAGAGTCTCTAGCTTCTATATAGGATTCATACATATAAAACCATGGATATACCATAAGCTCTCAATATCATACATCCAATACCATGGGCTTATTTCATATACATCATATTGTTTGCTAACTAATTGCGGTCCTTTCCGTAATGTGGGTTATCCACTTTATATATTAGCTATGGCTTGTTTATTCATTATCCTTAACTAAACTAACTAATTTTGGTCCCCTTTTTTAAATTCTACCCTTGGGTACACCCCTAGGTACCCCATATTATCCATCCATAGGTATTCTACATTCCACCCCCTTTAAGCATGTTTCATCCCTTAAACACGAGAACACAAATAATAATATCTAATCAAAAGAGTAGTCCATTGGTACCATGCACATGCCTCTATCCATTCAAGACAAAGGTGACGACTTAGTCTCGCAGCTACCTTGCTTACTTGAGATGGAAATTGGGTCTAGCGGTTCCTCTGTGTTGATGTGTTGTGCAGGGATCGACCTCCCTCTCTTTGTGTCTTCTAGGTGCCTCAATCCTTGTTGGTTATTGTCTTGTTGATTTGAGTCTTCTTGGGTGGTGCAATAGGTGATATGAAGAAGCATTAACTAAGGGTGTGTCCTTATTCAAGTCCTCAACTAATGGTGTAAGAGCGGTTTCTGGTTCTTTTTGTGGTGCCTCATTTTGTGTATGTGCTAGCTTGTATTCCATTATTGCTTCCCCAATGACTCATCATTTGATGTGTCAATTACTGTAGAGCTTTCAGCTTGTGCCTCCTCGGTCTCTACATGTTTACTAGAGGAAATATCCCGTAAGGTAATTTTATTCCTTTTGTACCATAACTTCAGAAAATTCCCTTGTACATTCACATTAAATATACCCACTGAATCCATCTAAGGATATCCCAAAAAAACAGCCTTCCCCTCCATATCCAAAGCATAAAAGTATAAATGTAACACATATTTATCCATGGTAACCTTCAAGTCCTTAAATATTTGAATATGTGCCCCATCAACTTCTGTGATTTCATTATGTTGTGGAGGAACTCGCAATCATTTGGCCAATTTGATATTGTTGAGATTATGCTTGCAGCTAGGGTTGATAGAAACAAGGATCTTCTCATTATGAATATATCCCTGAATCTGTAATATGAAGGTATCAGGCGAAAATAATCTTTTATGGATCTCGTGAGCCTTCCTTCTATCATGACACCATTTGTCCAAAAAGAATTTTTTCAATTCTTTATCAAAAAGTGTGATTAGTTGAGTATGGTCAAGTGATTGCCATCATATGTCAACCTCATTTCGAAAAAAAGAAAGAAAAAGATAGACATATTGTAAATCTCCAAGTATTTTGGCTTTTTGACTTGTTATTTTTTATGAATAATTCAATAATAATACCATCATTCTTTCCTGTAAAATCCATCTTGCAACAACTCCTAAAATAGAATGAGGGTTTTTAAAAAATCACTTAATTTTGGGTTGAAAATTTGCAATGGTCACAACTCGGCCAATATAACTTTGAATTCTTAATATAACTTGTTTTGGAAATGGAACAATTGTTTTGCATCTTCCCATGTGACTAGAATCATAATATGGGCACTCTGTGAGCTCAAATATCTGTTGCATGTTTCTTGTTGTTATAATTTTCTTTTGAAAATATAGCTGATTTTAAATCAATGATATCTCTTCCATCTAGACTCTGAGTCAAATGATTTTTTTTCTTTAATTTAGTTATTTTTTCGTGTGGAATTCAGATCTGCAATTTGTTTCTAAAAATTCTACACCCAATTTTTCAGAAATTGACCTGAAAATCGATGCCTATGATTTTCTATCAAAAGAACTTATGAAAAAAAATATTGATTTTAAATCAGCGAGATCTTCTCCATCTGGGCTCCAATTTTAGATTATAAATAAATAAATAAATAAATAAAAATAAAAAATAAAAAAAATTGAATTTGGATGTTTTCCAAGAGGAACTCAATATGTACTTTTTTTTTATAATTTTGCATACAAATTTCTATATTTGATCTACAAACTCGTCACCCACTATTTTTCCAAAAATAAAACACACTTTGCAAAGAAAAGAGGTCTAATACCACTTGTCGTATAATTGCAAATATATTAAAATCTCTCATAGAATAAATCCAAGAGTGAATACAAGAATAAGATAAAACGTTTCTTTGTATTCATATCCAACCCTTGAGGTAGGGTAACAACATACAACTCTTAAGGAAGAAAAACATTCCATAAGCCATACTCTAGTCAATAAAAACAATAATGCAGGTTAACCACTTTATTTATTGGCTATGACACGCTTATTCATTATCCTTAATAAAGCTAACTAATTGTGGTCTTTTTATAATAAGGGTTAATTACTTGCAATCATCATTAATGTCGATAGCCACTTACTAGATTTATTTACTAAACTAACTAATTATGGTCATTTTTTTACATTAGGCCCTTCGATACACTCCTAGATACCCATATTTTCCATGCCTAAGTATACTAGATCGACGCTACCCTTGGAGAGATCGTAATGTATTCACATGAGACCTTATAACTATAAGAGGCCCTAAAAACATGATAAGAAAGAATCTATATTTAACTATTATTTTTACAGTAATAAAAATTTTCTATTTTACCACTAAAAATATTATTTTTATTAAATTAATTTTTGGAGACTTCCTATCAACATTATTATTTCAAAAATTTAATTAATCTAAATTTGAAATTTTAAAATTAAAATAAATTCAAAAACCAAAAATATATCTTTAAAAAGAGCCTATTAACATCGCACCACTATATTTAATATGATATGGATTAAATTGAAATTTTAAAATTAAAATAAATTCAAAAACCAAAAACAAATTCCTCTTAAGTTATATTATGTATAGGGAGAGCATATTAACATTGCAAAGCTTCTTAATATGCTATGCCATATTTCTATGGACATTATTCAAGCAATTTCATTAATTTAAACTTGATATTTTAAAATTCAAATAAATGAACATTTTTTCTTTAAATGTAATAGTTTGAAAATAAAATAAAAATCCAAGTTATGAGTTGCTTTTAGTGTCAATTTTTGGAATTGTGAAATTTTGATTTGTGTTATTTAAAATGATTTTTTTTAACTATATATAGACTCAACACTCTCACCAAACTTCTAAAAATCTCACTAAAAACAACTGGATATTATTTTACTATATAACATATGATATGTAAATGTTTATATCCTAATTGTGTTTAAAAGAAACTATTAAATTTCGATTGTTTTCTCATTGTTTGGAATATATCTACCAAGCCTTCCAGCATTAAATGTTGCCCAGCAATTTGGATATTGTCCACCTCATACATATTTACAATGTGATTATGTTATTCTTAAAATACTAGCGGAAATTTTATGTAAAGCATTTTCGGTATGCTTGTGATTTGGAGTTGTACGTCCTATCTTATTCCTGAAATACTGGTGGAAACTTTATGTAACTCATTTCAGGTATGGATGTGATTTCTAAGGGATACAACCAATGGGCGAGCCTTATATCCCAGTCTATTGGCCCATAAATGCACCGAGAGATGAAATGGCCACCTTATATCCCAGTCTATCGGCCCATAAATGCACCGAGAGACGAAATGGCCACCATAGGATCATTTATTGCTTTAATCTGACGGTGGCCATTTCATCTCTCGGTGCATTTATGGGCCAATAGACTGGGATATAAGGCTCGCCCAACCAATGAAGAGGAAGATATACGCTCTCACCCACTTGAAATTTACAACACGCTTATTTTATTTTTAAAAAGAGTTGTTTATCTAGTCAATAGAATAGCTCGGACGTCAGTTTTTTTGCTGGAATCCAGTAAAAGAAAAAAATTTAATCAGGTAGTTGGAATGTTTGAATTGCATTTTTGATAGTGGAAATGGATTTAGCACTATCAAAACCCTTTAGGACACCCAAAATATTCAAGTTCAACAATTGTAAACAAGATTCTGATAAATCTTTGCCGCAATTTGTCAAAATCTTTGCAAGATTCTCGGTTATCTTATGTGGTTTTAGACTACGACATTCTTAAAAGGAGTTGTCTACCCAACCAACATAATAGCCCAGACGTCAGTTTTTTGCCGAAATCCGGTAAAAAAAAAATTAAAAAAACAGGTAGTTGGAGTGTTTGAATTGCATTTTGTATAGTGGAAATGGATTCAGCGCTATCAAAAACCTTTAGGGCACCCAAAATACTGAAGTTTAACAATTGTAAACAAGATTATGATAAATCTTTGCTGGAATTTGTCCAAATCTTTGCCGGATTCCGGGTTATTCTATGGGTTGTTTAGACTACGGCATTCTTAAAAGGATTTGTCTACCCAGCCAACAGAATAGCCTGGACGACAGGTTTTTGCCGGAATCCGGTAAAAAAAATTCAAAAAATTAGGTAGTTGGAGTGTTTGAATTTCATTTTTGATAGTGGAAATGGATTCAACACTATCAAAAACCCTTAGGACACCAAAAATACTGAAGTTTAACAACTGTAAACAAGATTCTGATAAATCTTTGTCGGAATTTGTCAAAATCTTTGCCGGATTCTAGGTTAATTCTATGGGTTTTTTAGACTACGACGTTCGTAAAAGGAGTTGTCTACCCAGCCAACAGAATAGCCTGGACGACAGTTTTTTGCCAAAATCTCGTAATTTTTTTTTCAAAAAATCAGTTAGTTGGAGTGTTTGAAATGCATCTTTTACAGTGGAAATGGATTCAGCACTATCAAAAACCCTTGGAGCACCAAAAATACTAAAGTTTAACAACTGTAAACAAGATTATGATAAATCTTTGCCGAAATTTGTCAAAATCTTTGCTGGATTCTGGGTTATTCTCTGGGTTTTTTAGACTACGACATTCTTAAAAGGAGTTGTCTACCCAGCCAATAGAATAGCCCAGACGATAGTTTTTTGCTGGAATCCGATTAAAAAATTCAAAAAATCAGGTAGTTGGAGTGTTTGAATTGCATTTTTGATAGTGGAAATGGATTCAACACTATCAAAAACCATTAGGGCACCCAAAATACTGAAGTTTAACAACTGTAAACAAGATTATGATAAATCTTTGCCGAAATTTGTCAAAATCTTTGCCGGATTCTGGGTTATTCTATGGGTTTTTTAGACTACGACATTCTTAGAAGGAGTTGTCTACCCAGCCAACAGAATAGCCCGGACAATAGTTTTTTGCCGGAATCCGGAAAAAAAATTCAAAAAATCAGGTAGGAGTGTTTGAATTGTATTTTTGATAGGGAAAATGGATTCAACACTATAAAAAACCCTTAGGGCACCCACAATACTGAAGTTTAACAACTATATACAAGATTCTAATAAATCTTTGCTAGATTCTAGGTTATTCTATGGGTTTTTAGAGTATGAAATTCTTAAAAAGAGTTGTCTACCCAGCCAACAGAATAGCCCGAACGACAGTTTTTTGTCGGAATCCGGTAAAAAAAAATTCAAAAAATAAAGTAGTTGGAATGTTTGAATTGCATTTTTTATAGTGGAAATGGATTCAGCACTACCAAAAACCTTTAGGGCACCCAAACTACTGAAGTTTAACAACTGTAAACAAGATTCTGATAAATCTTTGTCGGAATTTGTCAAAATCTTTGCCGGATTCTGGGTTATTCTGTGGGTTTTTTAGACTACGACATTCTTAAAAGGATTTGTCTACCTAGCGAACATAATAGCCCGGACAACAGTTCTGTAATATAACATACTGTAATGTATTGTACAGAATCTCAAGTATGCATGTGATTTACGAAGGAGACAGTCGATGAAAGAGGAGTTGTACGTCCCAAAGGACGGCATCGACAGCCGTGGGATCTGAGTGAAAAGAATATAATCCCTATTCCTGTTTTCATCAGCAATATATATTTGTAAGAGTCATTAATGTTGTTGGATTGTTGGATTGTATATGTTTACTGTTAGATTTAAATGATTTTGAATTATGTTTTAATATACCAAATGATCTTTTTTGAACTTTTTTTTTCATGTTAATTTTGTTCAAAATTGGATACATTATTTTAAAAATTTAAGTTTAAGTAGTTTAATTTGCAAATATTGAATGCTTGAGGAGTTTTTCAATGTAATGTATCTATTTATAGATTGAGTGATTTAGGGGTTTTTCTAGGTGTTGTATCCATTTATGTAGTCATAAGTGTATAAAAGATAAGAAGAAATCACAAGCACTGAAAAATTGTTGGAAAACCCTTGATTTCATTGGTTAGATTGTGCATATGATTAAGAATATTTCCAAATTATCACAACTATATAAATTAAATGGCTCAGAAGCACTAATAGCCATCAAAATACTCAAAGCTCATAGTACATCTAACATACTCAATTTTAGATATCATTTTTTTGGGATTCATGTGTGTTAAGTAAGTCATTCATCTATGACCATTTCCATAAGAGATAGTACTAACTCACTAATTTCTCATAATTTTTTATAATTATTTAAATTACAATTTTATATTAAATTATTATTATAATAAAAAGAACTAATATTTTATTTAATTAGTCAATTTAATTAAAACTTTAAAGAAAGCATAATTGAGAAGTTTCAATCTTTAATCTGTCTATAAAATATTGTGTGAAGGTTAAATTCTTATCATCCACCTAATAATTATTGATAATTAAATTTAAATTGTGAAAATCTTACTTAAAAATAGAGAAATCTATCCGTATAAAACATATATGATTTCACTCCGAGTCATTAATAGCTTTTATGATGGCAGGACAGGAAAAATCAATTCGTTGCATCATGGGGAAAGGTGGCCAGGCTGTGTGGCCAGCTCACGGAAGGCAAACCACCGCCAATGTAAGAGGAGGCCCTCCGCCCTCCCAGTCATTCATGCAAGAACTTGTGCGTGCACCTGTTCGGAGACGAAAGCGGAGGATAAGCTGCAACACCCAGTCGACTCTTCAAGCGCTCCTGTCACGGTATGTAAGCAGCATTCTCACAGCTATCATGGAGCTTCATACTGTAAATTGTCTTAGACGTTTCACAAATTCTGATTTCAAGGGTCTCTGTAACACTCTGTATCCTATAATCCCCCATAAGGAACCAATCCGTCCCTGTTTCAGAGACCCTAGTGTAAGATTAGTTCATAAGGTTGCTTGGGTCCTGTTTTTGTATGCAATTGTCAGTAATATAGGGATTATGGCAGATGCTATAGAAAGAAGTCTCTGTCAACTGGGTAAGCATGCATGGGGAAGGTCGAACGAAACTCTGTCGCCTGACCCTAGCTCATTACCAACCCAGTTTGTTTCTTTGCCCCTTTCTGCGATTGAACTGCTCAGTATCATTGAGAAAATGAAGTCTAGGAATGTTAGTTTTTTGAGTCTTTTTCATAACCATGCAAGCAAGGGACTAAGCAAAAACCTGTACGCTGGGGGCCCTATAACGCAATTACAGGGGTTTCGGGCATGGGCTTTTTGTTTTTCATTAGTTAACAGTCAGCAGAAGCATTGTTTTCAGCTAAACGGGGGTCGTATTTCTAGCAACTCCCTTCGTGCCTGGCAGGATACCACCTATTCCAGAAACCTGTATAGCCTCGAGCAGTTGGGGATTAAGGTTAATATTTGCAAAAGTATAGTGCAAGGGGAGTATATTACCCAGCTCTGCTTCACTGGCGTTAAGCGCTGTCATGCCCTGAAACCCAGACCTGCTATTACTCAGCAGAACCATTTGAATTATACAGCCCATAATCTTAAGTCGAGAAACAACCTCCATTATCCGACCCACAGTCTCAAGGTTAATACTGATTTTCTGTCTAACAAATTACAGAGTTTAATCACCAAGGTTAAGTCTCATAGTTTGTATGACAGCCACGAGCTGGAAGTCCAAAGGTGGCGCACCGACCATAATCATCTAACGCT
The DNA here is from genome assembly GCA_034641835.2 of Pinus albicaulis. Classification (NCBI taxonomy): domain Eukaryota; kingdom Viridiplantae; phylum Streptophyta; class Pinopsida; order Pinales; family Pinaceae; genus Pinus; species Pinus albicaulis. The sequence goes on from JAXQQM020081256.1 coordinate 155,565, forward strand.
TTCTATTGTTACTGTTCCTGTTGATGTACCGGTGCATGTTTATAGGTGTTCAGTTCAAATGGGAAAACGAAGAGTTAAAACAGAGGCTGCCAAAGGAAAACAGCCAGAGCAAGCTGAACCAGCCCCGAAGAAAAGGGGACGCAAGACAAACCAGGAACATTTGGAAACGTTAGCTGCTACCTATGTTATAGGTAATTCCTCTAACACAAGGCAGGTCATTCGAGGATGGGAGAGGGATATCCAAACTGGCCCGGAGGATAATGAGGCAGAAGTAGACATTTTGGATTTTATACAAGATCCAGGAAACACGAGGGGACGCCTCACCTTGTTCAATCAGACTGTCCATACATATTGGATAGTAAAATGCTTAATAGCGAAAGCCATGCAGAGCTTTCATCCAGTGCATACCCAAGCAGAAACAATAAAGCAGGGGACAAGCATGCAGGCCCAGATTTTAGAAATTCAAGACCAACTACAGCACATAAAGATAACTCAATACCAAACGGTGGATAGAGTTAGTAGGCTGGATGATAAGGTGGGAAGGATAGAAAAAATCCTTCAACAGATTTTACAACAGCTACATCAAACAGATATGCCGGGTACCAGTGCAAAAGACCCAGCCCCAGTTTCTTCCTCAGAAATATAACAGTATGCTTTTTAGAAAGATTGAACTCAATGATGTTTTAAATTTTGATGATATTACTGTGTAGAAACCAAACTATAAACTGCTTCAGGATAGTAAGTATAGGAATCATAGAACAGACAGCTCAGGAAAAGTTTAGGAGGATGAAACAATTTCAGTTTTGGACTGCTTATCATGCTTTTAGATGGCCAACAGACCTGGTTTCTTGCGGGCAGGTTGAGGCCAAGTTTTAACTGTTAACTTTTATATTTTGTAGCCTGCCCTTAAAAATATAAATAGAAAATGGAATGGACCCACCGAATTTACAAAAAAAAAACATATATAATTTCCGAAATATTTCTTTAAGATATAAACAAAGTCAATAATGGCCAAGTAAAATTATCGACCTAGCCCATATTCATGACATTACTAACTATTTTGTAAATTTCTAATGTTCAAAAGTTGCATAATTATTAATTTAAACAATCCATAAATTCCTTTTTAAATAATTTTTTTTAAATGCTATTATAAATAAGTCATATGCCCATTTCAAAATATTTTAAATTCTATTATACTTTTGGCTTTCTAACTATCTTATCTTTCGGATGAATGCATGTATTTATAGCGTCTTGATGTAGCAACACGCAAGGATAAAAAATTCCAGATTTAGTATGCCTATGCTTTAATTACAATACGACAGTACAACTGTTTGTCTATTGGTAGATCGCTTTCTATGTCAGTAAGCTTTATTGGTAGCTCGCTATCTATGTCAGTAAGCTTTCAGTCGATCATATTTTGGATTAGTGATTATATTATGTATATAATATAATTAGTATAGATTTATTTTATCACAGATTTAATATGAGTGTAGATATGAGTAGAGATGTCTAAAAATTGTCAATAACAAGTTAGTTTTTAATGATTAGTTTTAAGAGTTATTATATTTATTAATGGATTATTTATTCAATGAGATCGATTTTATTTTTAATTAAAATTCTGACGATGAACTACATTATAGTTTAAAATTTAAACCAAATCTTAATAATATAATTAATCCTAAAAACATTTATCTATAAAAATTAATAGATATTTTATTATTAATTAAATTATATTTTTAAATGTTATAGAAATTATATAACAAGTATTCTATTAAACTGTCTTTTATTATTATTAATATAAGAGTCAATATTTTATTCATAATTTACATTGAATATTTTCATATATATATATATATATATATATATATATATATATATATATATATATATATATATATATATATATATATATATATATATATATATCAACATGTTATTTTTACTTAGTATAAATATCTAATTAAATATACTAATATTATTTTTCTATTTAAAGAACATTTTTATTTTTTTTATTTAAGAAAACAAAATTTTATACATAATATTCATTCACACCAAGCTACACCCCCCGGACCGGTATACACCAGCTACGGGGAATTCTATCGTCGTGACTGTAAAATGAGCCTCTGGCTCAATAATTAATCAGAATCAAGATTACATATACAATAGTTTAGGGGATCATATTTAGCATTGTCGATATAACAACCTACTGGATTTACTTTCTGGAATTGTTATAATCTCGATACATCATAGAATGATGTGAGATGTCTAGGGAGGCAGGGAGGTGGCACAGTAGGTTGGAATGGCAGAAATGGAGAAGCCATTAAAATTAGTGCCGATGGCAGCAGCATAAGCGCCCATGTTGGGAAAAACAAGCCAGTCACCCACCACCAGCTCCGGCAGCAAGTAATCCATGAGGATGATATCGGAAGCGTCGCATGTGGGTCCAAACACGGTAGATGGATACATGGGCAGCCCGGTGCAGGAGGAATTTGAGCGGTGGGATTTGCAGGCCAGAGGCAGTGCAGTGATTACAGCTTTGTCATGTATAAGACAACTCATGGAGCCATGGATGACATCGTTAATCCAATATCCCTTATTTCTCCTCTTACCCGTTTGCCAATTACACAGTAAGCCCACCAGAAGGAACTCGCGGCCAAATATCGACCCGGTTCAGCCATAAAAAAAATCGTTGTTTCATCGGGAAAGTATGTTTTCAAGGCCGTTCGGACGGTACCCGCGGCATCCGCAAATTGTTGTCCTGCAGTGAAATCGCTGCCGATATTAACAATAATAAGTTTGGGCATCCCGAGTCGAGAAGCCAAATCGAAAAGGAGTGGGCTAACCGTTCGACGGAATGGCCTTGAGTTTTGTACCCTTGGTAGACCGTTGAATACATCCGAAAAACGTGGGCCCCACGCCCCTCATCGTCTTCATCTCCGTCCATCCCTGCGATGTTACCGTTACCGTTCCCCGTCAACAGTCCCGTAACAGGCTAACTCTCACCATTTCGAGCCATCCTTGCATACTCTCACACGAGCCGTCATGCGGGCTCGCGCAACCACTTCAGGGTCTAATTGACATTTTCTCCATTTTGAACTGAATTACTCGCTCGGCCTTTATGGCTGCTATTTAGCAGCTCGGCCATTATGGCTGCTATCTACCAGAGTTGCTGCGCAAACCCATTTCGAATTTATGCAGAAATCCCACCCCCTCTACTTATTCATTCTGTCAACCAAATGTTTCATCGAGTCATTCAGTTGAGTGCGTTTCTCCATTCAATCGAGTCATTCAATCGAGTGTGTTTCTCCATTCGGTCGAGAGCAGAGCAGAGCAGAGCAGATCAGAGTAGTAGCAGTAGAACAGAGGAGTACCAGCAATTGGAGCAGAGCAGAACAGAGCCCCTGGTTCTTCCTCCCTTCCTTATCAACAGAAAGGTGCCACATGGAATTTTTCTTCAATGCATCGTCACAATAAATCAACAGAATTCCGTTGTTTATTTATGTTTGTTTATGATAAATAAATCATTCCTTTATTATTGGGATAATAAATTATCTAATTTAAACACCTTTCGTGTTTTGTTATTTATTTCGTAGAGAGTTGCACCGTTGTTGTAGCACGGGTTGTCGCCATTGTGCTGCCAACAGAACTTGTTAAACACGACAACATCACATAAAGCAAGTACAACTCGCTGTTTCTGCCACTGCTCAAAATTTAAATTTACAGTCGTGGCAACTCGCTGTTGCCGCTACTGCAACAGCAATTTGCCGCTCTCTACGAAATAAATAGCAAAACCCGAAGGGCATTTAGTCAAATGGTTAGCTTACTCCAATAAAAAAAGGAATGGTTAGCTGTTTCCGCCATTGCGCAAAATTAATATTTACAGCGGCGGCAACACACTGTTACAGTGGCGGCAACTCGCTATTTCCGCCACTGTAACAGCGAGTTGCCGCCACTGCATAAAATTAAAATTTACAGCGGTGGCAACACAGTCTTACAGTGGCGGCAACTCGTTGTTATAGTGGCGGCAACAGCGACTGTAACAGCAAGTTGCTACCACTGCGCAAAATTAAAATTTACTATATAAACATACCATAATTTACGAGCTATTATACAGAAGAATAAATGTAGTTGTCGCCATCAGAAGACTGGTGAAGGTTAACGTCAGAAATTTTACCTCATAGTTAAGAAGTATAATCACATAAATAAGTAAAAAATTTAGTAATAAGGCAACATTACTTATAGTGGCGGCAACAGCGAGTTGCCACCACTGTGTGTGTTGCTGACATTGTAATTATGTTTCTGCCATTGCAAGTGTGTTGCCGCAAATGAAAATAATTAAATTTTATTTATATTGCAAAATTCATTTTGTATTTATTTTGTAGAGAGAGCTATATTTATTTTGTATTTTCTTGTTTTGCAGATGGTTGCAAAATGGGTGCTAGCTATCCAAATATGGTGCCATTCGAACCCAGGGAATGCACGGATAAGATTCGCGCTTCACAATGAATCACTTAGCCAGGTATATCAAAATAGTAGAGAAATACCTGGGATTACAACGAATAATGAGGCATACTATCATGCTTTGATAGAGGGCCTCACGACTGCACGGAACTATGGTGCAAATGACATTGTGGCTTACACTAACTCAGAGCTAATCATCAACCAGATGAATGACATCTACCAAGTTAGAAGACCTAGCCTAAAGTCGCTTCACCAACAAGAAAAATCCATTGCTGCACAATTCCACAGCTTTGAGATTATGTACCAATCTGATGTCCAAAGGGTCTGTGATGCAATACTTTCTGAAACAGCATACAAAGGACGTGGATGTGGTAGATTTGTGGAGCCAACATGTGCTCCAATTTTTATTGATAGGCATCGTTATAGATTGCCTATTAATGAATGGATTGTTGTTGTGATTGGGCTTGGGGTTATTATGGGGGAGTAATATTATTGTACTCATCGTTTTTGAGATAGATTGGAGCATGATCTCCATCATTTTTGTATGAGCTGTTTTTAATAGAAGACCTCACTATTTTCTGGTTTTATATGTGATGGATGCTTTTATTTTCTGTATTTATGAAAATCATTGTTTAATTTCTTTTCAGTTTATATATAGTAAAATTAATTTGGGATTGTATGTCATTTAATAAGTTTTAAGTGGTGCTCATAATTATATAACTGTAAATGCAAGATTTCACACTCGATCAAGTTTCACATCAGAACATTGACATGAATGTCTATTTCTTCAATGACACACAGAGTACATTAAAACCCAAATTATAGAGATTGTATCCCGCATTGTTCATATAATTGTTTATGGAAATTCAAGCCCATTCACACAGAATTAAGTCGAATAATATTCATGAAATGCTGAGACAAATTATTTCATAATATATAAATGAGATCCACTCACAAAACTTCTTGTTTGGCCAGATCTTCAATTCGATGGCCTTCTACCTCACTACTCTGTCTCTCTAGCTCTCCAGCCCTCTTGTTTAATTCCTTTGAGGCTTACATTTATACAAATTGATCATGAATCAATTCAGCTCCTTCAATGACTCATGGAAGATGACTTGTAGAATACTCCTTCTTTTCACCTTCTGTTCTGATACTCTTTATCTCTTCTTTTCACTGTTTTACTGGTGTAATTGAAAAATAACCAGCAGTAACAATTGGCTTTTACCGATACACTTTGACATCTAATACACTTTGACCCTGAATCTTCACCCTAAGGTAACAGTAAAATATGACTTTTTATGTGATTTTCCTGCTCTTTTACCTGTCAAATTCACATCAGATCTGTGAATTCTTGCCATTGTTGAGCTGTGGGGATCTTTATATTCTTCAATTTTCTATACCTTTCATCAGCTTCTGTGTACTTCGAAAAATTTGGCTTTACTATGAACATGTGTTTAATTTCATTTTCTAATAAGAACAAATTCTCAAAATATTGAAGTATCACTTTACCACTTGGAGACCCTTGAGGAAAAGGTTTGTTAGCTTGCTCCTTAGCATAGGCTCTAATTTTCTGGTCATAGTCCTTCTGTGGCATTAATTTTTCATTCAATGCGTGAATATCTGGAAGTCCTGCTTCTAGCAGCAAGTCATATTTGGTCTTGAATTTAGTGATTGATATGTTCATATTATCACACTTCTCTTCCAAATTATTCATAATGTTTCTCTTTGTTAGGACCTTTCTGATTTCATGGATAGCCTCTGTCCTGTCAGGAATTTTCAATTCTTCTAATTCTTCCCTGTTTTTACAATTCAAAAATGATATGAGTTGAATTGCTTGTGGTGGTTTGTTGCCAAGTTCCTTATTTTTTTTACCAATTTCTGCTAAGGCAGCTTGTAGCAAATATTTTTGCTCATATATTATCTAAATAGAAGGCCATTGTGAGTGAATGCCTTCAGTGATTTTTGCCCACAAATAATTTTTGATGTAGGCAACTTGGTTTGTGAGATTTACCTGCTGTTGAAGAATCTTAATCTGTTCCTGTAATCTGTTAGCCCTCTGTTCATGTCCTTTGGAAGTGATTAAGGTATCTCTATTGGAAGTTTCCAAATTTTTGATGGTGTCTTTTAAACTAATTATCTCTTTATCTTTTATGGACATATCTTCCATAGCTTTGATTATGGCAGTTGTTTCCCCTGCTGTATTTACCTATGATGTTGATGAAGAAGTGGCAGAAATGTCTTTAGAACTAATTGACACTGCAGTTGTCAATACTCCTTGCAGTGCCAAATGTTCTGCCAATGTTGAGGGGATAGTTGTGCTTACAGTTGGAATAACTATAGGAATTTGCTGAGATTTTTTCAAATTTTCATTTTCTTGCATCAAAATTTCTATTTGGTTTTCCATTTCCTTTATTTGGGCTGTCATCTTTAGAAGCAATTGATTTAATTTATCATTCTCTATCTTTTGTTGAAGGATCTCTTTTGCTTGGGGATGTTCACTTTGAGGCAGTTTCAGTTGCTTCCTTAGTGCAGCTATGTCTTCATTTTTCTATTTGATTAAAGCTTTTGCAACTTCAATGTTAGCTAGATCAACTCCTGCTTCAATCACCAAGTCTTCTAATGCTTTGATTCTCAATCCATTAGCATGCAATGATGCTTTGTCCAACTTCATTTGATTTTGCAGATTTGTCAATGTCTTCTGAAGTTTAATAGAGCTCATTTTTTGTTGACTATCTTTGAATATAACATCTCTGTATTGCTCCTGTGAAATTCTATTTGATCTAATTCATGGATAGCATCTGCATCTACTTCCAAATCTATCTTTGAGTAGTCTACCACTGACTTTGGATCAGCCACTGTAGGCTTCAAAAATGACATTACTAATTTGTTAAAAGAATAATCAAAAGAAAAGAGAATTATATCTTTATTTCCAGGTTTTTCTTTGAGAAACTTGGAATATACTTCATTTTTTATTTCTTCATTCTTCTCTCTGATTTTTCTGAATTTAATCTGGAAGTCTGACTCTGTGTTCTCAGATTCCTTGGAAGAAGAAGGAATTTCAACCTTAGTTTGCTTCTCAACCATCACTGTATCTTTATCCAGTGTCTCAAATTGGATCTTTTGAAGTTCTCTGAGTGTTTCAGTTACTATCACTGTTGCCTCGTCCTTAGTTTCATGATCATCAATTTCCATTGCTTTATCTTTTTCCTCAATAGTCAATTTAGTTCTCTTGCTATAGGAGGTTTTAAATTTCCTGCCTAAAATGGTTTCTGCAATATAATTGACATCTTCTCCACTTCTTTTATGAGAAACTTCAACCTCTTTATCAACTGTAGTCACATGTGCTTGATTCACCTGTGTTCCCTTACATTACCTGCCTGCATACCCTATGTATCATCATCTATCAAAGTATTTGGCTCCCATTCTTTCTGATTGGAAAATTTCTCAATTTGTGGCTTGGAATCATGCAAAAAAGGAGACAACTTGCATTTTATTCTGATAGTGCTCAAGACACCTTGACGGTCATAATTCCACATAAAACTGTATGGGAACTTGTATTATTTCAACTTGATATTAATCTCATTTGCAGCTTCTCTATTGTTGACAATGAATGGCCCAATCTAATTTTTGAGTTTAAATTGGGTCTTTTTCCTAGAGGCCATAAAATTTACTTCATCTGCATTCAATATTTGCCTTAAATATTCTAAAGCAAAAATTATTGTTGTTACAAACCTTGGAAGTTTGTATGGAGCCAAGAGTGCACCATACACTCTAATATCTGTGTGATTCCTGTATAGTACCAATCCCCAGTCTTACAGTTATCAGAAAACTGTAAGATTCTCTTAGTTTCTTCATTAATTCTGGTAGTTTCTTCCTTAGTCAACAAATTCATAGCTAGGATTATGAATAAGTCATTGAAATCTGCATATGTATATTCCTTGTTCTCTTTTCTAAAAATAGATGTCCAAAACACAACTGACAGGAGGTTCCCTTCTACATCCAATTTCTGCAACTCAATGGGAAATTTTTCTGTTTGGTGATACAAGAAAAGATGAAGCAGATATTAAGTATATCTAAAAACTCCTTCTTCTGGCAATCTGGACAATTGATAGTGCATGTTTTCTGTGATAAACTTGGCAAAATTGTATATAATGGATGGAGGATGGCCAGGAGTCAAGGTTGACAAAAAACCCAAGATGGAAGCATCAGTAAATTCATCATTGTTATATCCCAGTATAAATGATAGCATGGAGACAATATGCCTTGTTTCCTCTAGAAAATCAAATGTATCAAAGGGAGGATTTACTTTAGGGACATTAACATGTGTAGGCCAAAAAGTTTGAAATATATTGAACTTGGCAGAAATGTCTAAGTCCAAGTATAGTTGGGTCAAATCCTCCATTGACAGTGAAATTGAATTAGGATCATGGTTCATTTGCAGCATGGAATTAATGGACTCAGTATTGATATAGAACATGACTTCTCTATCCTTATTGACAATACATCTCTGATCTGGAAGATAATATAATTGACACAGTCTAACAAAATTAGGTGCTTGATAAGTAAAAGGAACAACATATCTTGGCAGATTGGACTCCCAAATGGGTACGTCACCTTTGGATTTTTCTACATATTTTCCAAAACACTAATTGTGGACTTCTAGTAGGTTGAATTCAACTGAAAAATAAAAAATTCTATAATCAAGATCAAGTAATGGGCTACTTTCTTGGGAAGTTATAGGAACTTGAACAGGTCTGACTACTTCTGTTGTCTCAGCAGTAAGTGCAAGAGTGGGCTTATTGAGTTTGGATGGCTCAGCTTGTGGTAACTTGCTTGAAACATTTCTCTGGGATTTTGGGCCTCCAGACTTAGGAGTTACTTGTTTCTTTGTCATTTTGCATGATCAGAGAAAGTTTAAACAGTTTGCTAAGTTCTTCTTTAGAAACAAGGGGAAATTGAAGGGTTTCACTGGGAAATTCAGACTTTGAGCAGGGTTCTGGATTATAAAAAGGGTTTTTAATGCACATAAGATGGCTTTGATCAAGTTCAGCAGTGAAAATGATCAGGGAGTGACTAAAAACCTGGTAAAATGAAAATGCGGATCGTAGAGAAAATTTGACAGGGTTTTCCCTATATTTTGGAGGTTTTTAGACTTCTTGTATGGATAATTCAACTGAATTAAAGGAAATGGATGATAAAATGATGATTTCTCCTTTGAAATTGAAGTATTTTAGATAGGATTGACAGAAAAAATACCTTTAAAAGCTATAATTACGGTCGAAGGAGTTGTAGTTGCGTTCACAATCTTCAATTCAGGTAAATGAGGTTGTTAGAGGTTATGGAATTCTCTGTGAGTGAATTTCAGAGAAGAATGGTCATTCAAATGGTAACTGGTTCAGAAAACAGCTTCGCAAATAGTCAAGGGAGGCCCTGCAAAGTTTTTCACAGGTTAAATGGCGCAAATATGTGAAATGTAATGGAAAACCATAAGTTTAAATGTATTAAACCATAAGTCGAATCACAGTTTAATTGCATTTATTGCAGATATGGCGGAAGCGGTTTTTGGATTGGGCTTGGGTGGTTTTCGCGCGACTCTAAAGTGGTAAGCGGAAATTGACCTTTTGCACGCAATCCAATTATATTAGGACACGTCAACAAGGGGCGGTTTGGGAAAAAAACCCATATCACGTAATTTTTATAAAACATGAGTCGAGCACTTTATTTGCGCGATATAGGGTTAGGGTCGTTAGATCAGACTTCAAAAAGCGAATGGTCGGGATTAAAAAGAGACTTGCGGCGAAAGTATAGTGGGACCAGGGTATTGATTATTGACCGTAGATCTCACGGATGGAAAATCAACGGTGATCGCTTAACACGATGGGTTATGCTGGGGACGGAGACTTGAGTTATCGGGTGCAATGTGGATCGTCGGATCTTGAAGTTGATGGAGATTAAACGGTTGATAATTAACACGATGGGAAGGGTAAGTTTATGAAATAAAACTATCACGCTGAAAGAAGAACAGTTGGATTTAATTGGGGTGATCGGACAGTTATAGTTCCATGCGATGGGGTAAAGGGATTTTGAAAAGATTAATACATAAAACAGATTTTATACATAAATCGAATGAATGGGCGGGGTATCAAAGGATTTTTTTAACCAAGGTTAATACTTTAGTATGGGATATGTATCGGGGGGAAAGGGTTAGGTTATAGTCTTAACCTTGGGTAAAAGGAGTCGGGAAATAAACAAAGGGATGGTTATTTCTTTGAAGTTTAGTTTAAATGAAACTTTGGGTTTTTTGTTTTAAACACATGTATTAAAACATTTTTAATCTTTTTCCATGTATTTTTATTATACAGTTAATTAAATCAATTTGATTTAACCAGCATAGGGGGCAGGATATTTAAATAATGATATACTTAGCCAAAGGGGGTATAATATGGGTTTTTATTTAATCATGTCGGGATAAATAACTTTAGCTCAAGTTATTTTAATGGGTTTTTGGGTTATTTTATAAAAGGGAATTATATAATATAGGAAAAGGTTATTCTACAGGGAATTATTATGTAAGTTAAAGTTAATATGACAAGGGGACAAGGTATACTCAAAATACATCAACATAACCAAGAAAAGTGAAGTTTAAAGGCAAAGTTGCATCATAATAATTTCACCACTTCAACTTAGGACCAGCCTAGATCCATCTAACTCTGGATCTATCACGCGCCGAGAGGGATCAAATCTCTCGAGGTGCAAACCTATTTTTTGAGTGCAAAACTTGAAGAAAGGTTTGCACCTCGAGAGATTTGATCCCTCTCGGCACATGATAGATCCAGAGTTAGATGGATCTAGGCTGGTTCAATTCGTGTGAAGCCAAGGAAAATATATAGAACATATGATTAATTTTATGAATGATATGTAAATACATCTAATATAAATATAATAATTTTATATATGCTAAATATGTCTGATAATTGGTCATTTTAATTTTAAAATTTGCTTAGTTACCTAAGTTTGTTGAGATAAATATTGTTAATAAATTTAATGATGAAAAATGATGAAATAAAAATTTTGAATGCAAAGTGACAATGTAATATTGTTGAATGATAGAAAATGTGAATAATAAGAATGCACTCATTACAAATAGCCTTCATTGTAATCAATCTCAAATTATTTTCTTCTACTATTCTTATTGTCACCTTTGTTAGTTTTGTCATCTTTTCATATCGATTATATGAAAAGCACAATTGAAATCATAAACCATTTAAATATTTTTTCTGGAACTATTGTATTAAAAATCATATATTTTCTCTCTTTCTCTTTGATATTAATAGGTTGAATTACTAAAGTAACAGCGAGTTGTCGCCACTGCGCAAAATTAAAATTTACAGCAGCGGCAACACAGTCTTACAGTGGCGGCAACTCGCTGTTACAGTGGCGGCAACAACAAATTGCCGCCACTGTAACAACGAGTTGCTGCCACTGCGCAAAATTAAAATTTACAGTGGCGGCAACACACTCTTACAGTGGTGGAAACTCGCTGTTGCTGCCACTGTGTGTGTTGCCGCCACTGTGTGTGTTGCCGCCATTGTAAGTGTTTTGCCAAAAATGAAAATAATTAAATTTTAATTTAATTTAATTTAATTTGGGGATAAATAATATTATCCCAAAAGGAAAGGAATGTTAAGTGTGACATTCCAAGTAGACGTGTATGGGATTGGAGAATTATGTTATTGAAGAAAACTAAGTGTATAAGTGTGGATTGTATTTTTGGTAATGACTTTAGAGTGTTAGATGGGGAGGAGAGAAAATTCCTATAAGTGTGGATTCCATTTAACCCCCAAAACCCTAACCCCTAACCCCTAAAATCCTTCACTTCTAAATCCCCTAACCCCCTAAACCTCTAAACCTGTAACCCATTTAACCCCCTAAACACTAAACCTCTAAACCTTTAACCCCTAACCCCTTAAACCCTAATTCCCAACCCCTAACCAATTCAACACTCTAAACCCCTAAAAACCTAACCCATTTAACCCCATTAACCCCTAACTTCTAACCCCTAAAATCCTTAACTGCTAAATCCCCTAACCCCCTAAATCTCTAAACCAACCCTAACCCATTTAACCCCCTAAACCCTAAACCTATAACCCCTTAAACCCTAATTCCCAACTCATAACCCATTCAACCCTTTAAACACCTAAACCTATAACCCCTTAACCCTTGACCCCTTAAACCCTAATTCCTAACCCCTAAGCCATTTAACCCCCTACACCCTAAACATCTAAACCCTTAACTTTTCAACCCATTTACCCCACTAAACCCCAAACTCCCTAACCTATTTAACCCCAAACTCCTAAACTCTCTAAACCTTAACTCCCTACCCCTAACCCATTTAAGCCCCTAAACCCCAAAATCCCTAACCCATTTGACCCCCTAAACCCTAAACATATAAACCCCTAACCCCTAACCCCTTAAACCCTAATTCCCGACCCTATCTCATTTAATGCCCTAAACCCCTAAAACCCTAATCCATTCAACCCCCTAAATCCTAACCCCATTAATCCCTAACCCCTAAAATCCTTAACTGTTAAATCCCCTAAACCTCTAAACCCCTAACCGATTTAACCCCCTAAACCCTAAACCCATAACCCCTTAAACCCTAGTTCCCAACCCCTAACCCATTTAACTCCCTATACCCCTAAACCCATAACCCATTTAACCCACTAAACCATAAACCTCTAAAACCTAACCCATTTAGACCCTAAACCCTTAACCCCTAACCCATTTAACCCCCTAAACCCATAAACCCCTAACCCATTTAACCCCATAAACCTTAAACCTCTAAACCCTTAACTCCTAACCCCTTAAACGGTAATTGCCGACCCCTAACCCATTTAACCCGCTAAACCCTAACCCTGTTAACACCTAACCTCGAATCCCTAAAATCCTTAACTTCTAAATCCCCTAACCCCCTAAACCTCTAAGCCCCTAACCCATTTAACCCCCTAAACCCTAAGCATCTAACCCCTTAACCCCTTAACACCTAACCCCTAACCCTTAACTCCCCTAAACCCATAAACCCATTTAACACCTAACCCCTAACCCCTAAATTCTTAATTGCTAAATCCCCTAACCCGCTAAACCTCTAAACCCCTAGCCAATTTAACCCCCCAAAACCTAAACCTCTAATCCTTATCCCCTAACCACTTAAACCCTAATTCCCAACCCCCAACCCATTAACCCCCTAACCAATTTAACCCCTTAAACCCTAACCACATCAACCCCTAACGACCCTTAACCCCTAAAATCCTTAACTGCTAACCCACTTAAGGATCATTGAGCTAACTTATCAATCAACCAAAAATAGATCATGCATGCAAGGAATTCGAGTTCGGGTCGGGTAGTTTCGTTTTAGGGCGCCCGTATAAGGTTTGCTAAGTTGTGTCCGCACAAGTGCCTTGTGCACGTTCGTGCAAGCTGTTTGTCGTTTTTTCCCTTGTGCGTTCGTTCGGTCGGGTGGAGGGCGTCGCGCCTTGGGAGGGCGCCCGATGAAACGAGTTCGGGTCAGTACGTTGCGTTTGAGGGCGCCCGTATAAGGTTTGATAAGTTGTGACCGCACGGGTGTCTTGTGCACGTTCGTGCGAGCCGTTTCCTGTTTTTTCCCTAGTGCATTCGTTCGGTCGGGTGGAGGGTGTCGTGCCTTGGAAGTGCGCCGGATGAAACGAGTTCAGGTTGGGTCATTTCATTTGAGGGCGCTCGTATAAGGTTTGCTAAGTTGTGTTCGCACAGGTGCCTTGTGCACGTTCGTGCGAGCCGTTTGCCGTTTTTTCCCTTGTGCGTTTGTTCGGTCGGGCAGAGGGTGTGGCGCCTTGGGAGGGTGCCCGATGAAACGAGTTCGAGTCGGGTTGTTTCGTTTGAGGGTGCCCATATAAGGTTTGCTAAGTTGTGACCGCACGAGTGCCTTGTGCATGTTCGTGCGAGCCATTTGCCATTTTTTCCCTTGTGCGTTCGTTCGGTCGGGCGGAGGGCGTCGCGCCTTGGGAGGGCGCCTGATGAAATGAGTTCGGGTCGGGTAGTTTCGTTTGAGGGCGCTCGTATAAGGTTTGCTAATTTGTGTCCGCATAGGTGCCTTGTGCATGTTTGTGTGAGTCGTTTTCCGTTTTTTCCCTTGTGCGTTCGTTCGGTCGGGCGGAGGGCATCGCGCCTTGGGAGGGCGCCTGATGAAATGAGTTCAGGTTGGGTCGTTTCGTTTGAGGGTGCCCGTATAAGGTTTGCTAAGTTGTGACCGCACGGGTGCCTTGTGCACGTTCGTGCGAGCCGTTTGCCGTTTTTTCCCTTGTGCGTTCATTCGGTTGGGCAAGGGCGTCGCACCTTGGGAGGGCGCCCGATGAAATGAGTTTGGGTCGGGTCATTTCGTTTGAGGGTGCTCGTATAAGGTCTGCTAAGTTGTGTACACACAAGTGCCTTGCGCACGTTCGTGTGAGCCGTTTGCCATTTTTTCCCTTGTGCGTTCGTTTGGTTGGGCAGAGGGCATCGCGCCTTGGGAGGGCGCCCGATGAAACGTGTTCGGGTCGGGTCATTTCGTTTGAGAGCGGCCGTATAAGGTTTGCTAAGTTGTGACCGCACGGGTGCCTTGTGCACGTTCGTGCTAGCCGTTTTCCATTTTTTCCCTTGTGCGTTCGTTTGGTTGAGCGGAGGGTGTCGTGCCTTGGGAGGGCGCCCGATGAAACGAGTTCGGGTCAGGTCATTTCGTTTGAGGGCGCCTGTATAAGGTTTGCTAAGTTGTGACCGCACGGGTGCCTTGTGCACGCTCATGTGAGCCGTTTGCCATTTTTTCCCTTGTGCGTTCATTCAAATGGGCGGAGGGTGTCACGCCTTGGGAGGGCGCCCGATGAAACGAGTTCGGGTCGGGTTGTTTCGTTTGAGGGCGCTCGGATAAGGTTTGCTAAGTTGTGTCCGCACATGAGCCTTGTGCACGTTCGTGTGAGCTGTTTTCCATTTTTTCCCTTGTGCGTTCGTTCGGTCGGGTGGAGGGCATCGTGCCTTGGGAGGGCACCCGATAAAACGAGTTCGGGTCGGGTCGTTTCATTTGAGGGCGCCCATATAAGGTTTGCTAAGTTGTGACCGCATGGGTGCCTTGTGCACGTTCATGCGAGCTGTTTGCCGTTTTTTCCCTTGTGCGTTCATTTGGTCGGGCGGAGGGCGTCGCGCCTTGGGAGGGCGCCCGATGAAACGAGTTCGGGTCGGGTTGTTTCGTTTGAGGGCGCTCGTATAAGGTTTACTAAGTTGTGTCTGCATAGGTGGCTTGTGCACGTTCGTGCGAGCCGTTTGCCGTTTTTTCCCTTGTGCGTTCGTTCGATCGGGCGAAGGGCGTCGTGCCTTGGGAGGGCACCTGATGAAACGAGTTTGGGTTGGGTCGTTTCATTTGAGGGTGCCCGTATAAGGTTTGCTAAGTTGTGACCGCACAGGTGCCTTGTGCACGTTCATGCGAGCCGGTTCCCGTTTTCTCCCTTGTGCGTTCGTTCGGTCGGGCGGAGGGCATCGTGCCTTGGGAGGGCACCCGATGAAACGAGTTCGGGTCGGGTCGTTTCGTTTGAGGGCGCCCGTATAAGGTTTGATAAGTTGTGTCTGCACAGGTGCCTTGTGCATGTTCATGCGAGCCATTTCCCGTTTTTTCCCTTGTGCGTTCGTTTGGTCGGGCAGAGGGTGTCGCGCCTTGGGAGGGCGCCCGATGAAATGAGTTTGGGTCGGGTCGTTTCGTTTGAGGGCGCCCGTATAAGGTTTGCTAAGTTGTGTCCACACAGGTGCCTTGTGCACGTTCGTGTGAGCCGTTTGACGTTTTTTCCCTTGTGCATTCGTTCGATCAAGCGAAGGGCGTCGCGCCTTGGGAGGGCGCCCGATGAAACGAGTTCAGGCCGGGTCGTTTCGTTTGAGGGCGCCTGTATAAGGTTTGTTAAGTTGTGTCCGCATAGGTGCCTTGTGCACGTTTGTGCGAGCCATTGGGACATGGGCTAGAGTTGACACAACTCAAATCCACAGTTGCTCAAATATGTTAAGGGAGGCCAAACCCATTCAAATATGGGTTTCCTACTAAATCATGGTGGTTTGAGTTTTTAAAAAGACATCCAGACTTTGTATTGCGTACAGCTGAGGGCCTTGATAGAGATAGAGCATTAAATTTGCACCCTACAGTTGTATGTAAGTTCTATGACACTTTTTCTAGTGCATACGATAAACATTCTTATGGTGAAAACCATATACGGAACTGTGACGAAATAGGTTTATAGGCAGGAAGGAATTGTGGCATGAGAGTAATTGCCAAGCGAGGTAGCTGAAATGTGCCAAATATTTTTCCTAAGAGAAGGGAGTGGATAACCATTTTATGTTGTGTCAATGCAATTGGTGCTTTAATCCCATGATTTTATCTATTCAAAGGTAAAAATCAGTTGAAAAATTATATACAAAACTGTGAACCAGGAGCATGCATGGTTGCACATCTCCATGCATGGATGACTAAAGATTTTTTTTTTTTTTTTTTAATTTGGCTTTTCCACTTTTCTGCATCTATTCCAAGTGATGTCTCACTTAATAACAGACACCTATTGATATTAGATGGTCATCGAAGCCACATGGTTGTACAAAAAATTGAGGAAGCAAACAATTTGGGCATTGGCCTCTTAACATTGCCCGCTCATACCACTCACAGATTGCAACCCCTTGATGTTAGTGTGTTTGGCCCTTTCAAGAACTATTTCAGGTCAAAGCGTGTTGCATGGATGGCAAAGAATCCAAGGGTTGAGGTGAAAAGGTTCAAGTTAGTAGAGCTTGGAAGTAAGGCTTTTAAAAGGGCTCTGACACCATCAAATATCAAGGCTGGCTTTAGGAGGATAGGAATATGGCCACTGAATTATGATGCTCTTATGCATGATACTGGTTGTAGCCAATCTTTTCATATGGATGTTTAGGAAGAAGAGCACGAAGTGAAAGAAGAAGTACATGAACATGCTGATGTGGTTGCAGATGGTAATATAATTTCCCTCTCTCAAGGACATTTATATGCTGATGATGATGAGCAGGTATGTGAAACACAAGATTTTCATCAACAAATTGATAGCAACATGGAGGTTGTTCTGCCAACTCAAGCAGATGGAAATTTTGTTGCTGATAGTGTTAATGACATTGTTGAACATGCAGTTGACAATGCAGATTTTGTTGAAAATGAAATTTTTGATATTGTTAATGAAGATGTAGTTGAAAATGAAATTGCTGATATTGTTAATGACATTGAAAATGACCAATTGACATTTCCAAGCCAAGTAAACCCACCATCATGGCTGGCAGAAGCCATGATTAATTTGAACGAACATAGTGTCTCAAGAACCAATGAGAAAAGCATGGACATGCCTTCACAACCGGCTAAATTGAACAGTGAAATTATTCATTTTTTTGTGAACAATAGATAAATGGAAGAAGATGGAGCACATAATGAGGCAACAGATGAAGAAAACAATATAGTTCAATCAAGTGCCACAGATACTAAAGTGCCAAGCAATGACATGTAGGTGGGAGGGGGGGAGAAGTTGGGCGGTTCCTAAATCTACCAGTAGAAATACTGTCAATGAAAAATAAGCAAGGAACACCCGATAGTCTTCGTTTGGGGTGAAGTTCACAGTTACTCACCTTAGAAGACTATATAAAACTCCTAGTTGAGTCTGAAAAAGAAAAAAATGGAAATTCATGAAATAAAACAAAAAAAAGGGATCAAGCCAAGGAGAAGAAGGCAGCAAGGGCTATTGTAGCACAATGTCGAGCAAATGAAAGGCTTGAAAGAGGGAGAGCAACGACAGAGAAGGAGAAACAAAAAAAAATGTCAAGACAGGAAAAGGAAGCAAGGAAGGCTAAACAAATGCTTGAAAGGGAACAATGGATGACTGATATGGTTGACATAAATGCAAGCATAGTTGATGAGAATGAAACCAGGGATATGTCCAACACATTGGACAATATTGCAAATAATACAACATTATTCCAAGACCTCATAAACATTCAAGTGCCTCACTATCAAAATGGAGGTTTACCCACTTGCCTTATTCCTACCACAGGAGGTGTGAATTCAATGTATGCTCATTACACACCTCCACTTAGTGCAAGTGTGAGGTATTGGTACTCAATTAATCCATGGTTGGAAGGGAAAATTTGGTCTCAATTATATGGCAACAATCAACCACAACCTAATCAACCCTTCTTAGGCAAGCCAACCTACTTGGCTCAATCAGGCAACTCAGGGTTTGGCACTGAAAATTCTCAAGGCCATAAAGAATAGGGGCGTTATATGTTTTTGGTTGTAACCACATTATGATGTGGATTTTTGATGGACTGTATATTTTTCTTGTCACATGAAGGTTGATTTATTCCATACTGTATGCGGCATTGTAAGGAAGGAACATCTATAGTCTATTATAATGTTACATTCTGACAGAATGACATGACAATGTTGTTAGATGTGTTATTTTTTTTATACTGTATATTGTTAGTTCTGTATACTATATACACTCTTCACATGTTTATGGGACTCCATGTATGTTATCAATTGGGTGAAAATATCTACTCAACCACACAACCATACTATTATTTTTTATTCCAAAAAGTAAGCTATTTAAAATCTACTCTATTATGAACACTGAAACAAATGTCTTCTTAAAGGCTTGACTGGACATGGAAAAAACATCAAGCCAACACTAATAAGAATTCCTGGACTGGACATGGACACTTTTTAAAAAAAAATCTCATGGCAGACAGGGAAGCAACTATTTTTTTGTTGGAAAATTCCTAGTGGCATATGTACTTATAATTTCCAAAACAATAAAATGTTCAAATTCTTAAATGGTTGTTAAACAGGACAGGTATAAAAAATACATCTCACATAGGACATGTATAAAAAATACACGTTAGATTTCCCCTATTTTTTGATACTTGGAATAGACTCAAACAAATAACGACAGATTGAAACACATAACACAATATAAACAAAACAATATTGAAGAAACAAATAACAGATGGAACATATAAAGAGATAAAATGTCTGTTAAGCTTCAAGGTTGGCCAATCTAAGCCTTAAGGTACCCCTCTAAGGAAACATTGTCTCTAAGACTTATATAAGACTGCTTAATGAGCTAAGAAAGTTTGTAATATTCCTACTTAGCCTAAGCTAAGAGGAATATTCATTTTTGGTTTTATTTTCTGTTGCATGAATAAATGAATAAGGGAGGACATGTAAAACTCTTAAGAAGACTAAATAAATC